>JAWQRN010000119.1:0-37615 GCA_033557685.1 Sperchopsis tessellata
GCCCAGAAAACATCTATTGATGACCTCAGACAGAGGACAACTAACTACCCCTCCCACCTGCCTCAGAATCTCTAGTGAATCCATGAACATCCCGAGTGCTCTTTGGTTTAATTAACTTTATGATATTCAATATCTCCACTTCTGTAGTATAGAAAGATGACCCAAAGCCCTCAAAATGATGCATTAACTCAGTTCCACATCCCTAACCGAGTTCATCGGTTCTATTCCAATCTGTGAAAAGTATTCATTAAAATCATCAGCAGTCAGGCAAGTACCTGCAGCAGATTCACTTCGTCCCACTCTACCTCCCTCCGAATTAATCACTCTCTAGATAGCCCTCTGCCTGTGTGCTGCATCCTGTATCATTCCAGAAACCTGGCTCCTCTTCTCCTGAACTTTTCCAACATAGTTCTTTACATAAGGAAGAAAAATATGTACTATTGGACATTCTTGACCTTGTAGCTTTACTTCTATTTTAGATGAAGATAAAAAAAAAAACTCATGTCCGTTTCTTATTTGACTTGCTTATTTTGGATTTGTTTAAGAGGTTTGATGGCAACTTATTAGACTTACCATTTCTTTAATAAAAACATTTTTTCTTAGTTTTCTAGAAAAAGTTTTCTCTTGAAGTCATGTATTTATATATCACTCTAGCGTGGGTTGTGGCACGTTCAAAGATTTGGAACTTTTTTAGGTATCCCATTTGCTTCTCCGAAAAGTTTTTACTACAAAAATCTAATTTTCTTTACTCTGTCTTTCCTTTCAGCTTAAAAATCGTAAAGCCAATTAAGTATAATGTATTCTGAATATAGGGTATAACATATTAGAGCATCAATACAGGAAATATAGCACAAACAAATTTCTAAAACTAAAAATATAACATAATGCATATTTTTTTACTAAAATAAAAATATATTTGAATGCTTACCTTTTTTCAGGTATTATTATCGTCCAAATTTGCAACAAAATAATTTTCTAACTATTAATTACCTTCAACTTATTCCAATCAGCATGATCTGAAATTTTAAAGAATACTGATCGACTAGATTTAAGGTTGTAGCTAATATTATTATGCTACAGCGGTGTCAGGTTATATAGAATGGCCCGACATCAAAATGCCGGTAGGAGACAACTGTGTGTTTGCTTACATATCTGTACGTTGCAGTACGAATATTTTTAATTATTAGAAACAACAACCTATGATGCAGAAAAAGATGCCGGAAGTGAAACTATGTGCATTTCTGAGTTCCACTTATGCACTCCGAACATGTAGTGCACCATAAGCATTGTTTTATATATATGCTTAGAGTCTAGGTCTAGTTGACTACGAGAGGTAGCTAATATATTTAAAAAGAGTTGGCTATCCCATATTAACCAATATCTTGATATAAGGTGACTTTCCTCTATTATTAGCATTAGTTTATTAGCACAAGGCACGTTACAGCGCAAGCCGTCCCTATTTAAGAAGTACGGGATCAAAAACTTTTAATTTATTGAAAAACACTACTAGGTATAGCATGTGATACATCATTGAAATGGGAAAAAATGTCTATTTAATGAAATCATTGTCAGAATTACTATTCACAAATAAATTAAAAATATCTTTAAATTTTATAAAATAGTGACGGAGCTGTTACATTTTCAAAATTTATCATTTTCACGGATGAAATTTTAATAAGTAACTATTCTGAATTTCTAATAATAACTGAGATACCCATGGCATACATGTTCCATCATAAAAAAGCCATCAGTTCTGCATTAATTTTTTATAATCAATTTGAATATGTAAACTGGTACACAGTTAGATGTACACACACAACTGAATTGTAATTGGATTTTTATGATGGAAGATCTTAAATTGTTTTTTTTTTTTACAAAACAATATACTTCTTAATAAATATACAGTGTGCGTAAGATAAAAATTTCCACCATGGATATTTTAGTTATCTTACTAGCGGCAAAGGTGGTTAAATGGGGAGAGTTTTCCAGAACTGTAAGGCAATGTGAAATACCAGATTAGATTTTCTCTAGTTTTGTTTATTTCTGAGATGTTTGCAAAAACTAAAAATTTGCATTCTATTGGAATCGTCCACCACATCTCAGGCAATAGGAGACATTCCTAGTCCCAGCCAGTGGTAGACAGGCTCATGGACATAAAACTCTGCAGATTGGTGGTTTTTATTTAGACAATACCTAGCACTTCTCAGATCTGCAATGATGGATGAAACATCAGCAACAAGATAAGCCAACACATGATTATCTTTCGGAAAACCTGAAGATACTTTTTATATTACTTTTTGAAAAATTCACTTTAGTGCCACCCTTGATTTTGTACCAAATAAATGTAATTTTGTATTTTATAGTGATAGTTTTCTTGATTTTATTTCAAAAAATGTAATCAAATTATTGTTATTATACATCATTCTAAAGCTGAAAGTGTGTTCCTCAAAAATAAAGGAAGTAAAAAATTAAGAAACAGTCACAAGAAAATTAAAATTTTCAGTTTTTTGCTAATATTTCAGAAACAAATGAAATTTGGGAAAATCTATTCTGTATTTGACATTGCCATAAAATTTTAAAAAACTTTCCACATTTTACTTACTTTGTATCTAGCAAAATAACCAAAATACCCATTGCGGACATTCTTATTTTAGGCACCCAGTATGTACAATAACAAGAGATGATAAATTGAATATCTTGTCAAAATAACTATTACTAGGTACAACAGAAGTTTCAATCAATAAAACTAAAAACATTCAACTGGTATAGGAATTCACTGATAATGACATAGTAAGACAACTGTATTTGATTAACAAATTATGTGTGGCATAAATCAGGGTCCATTACTACACCTCAATGCCAAGTAAATCGCAAATAAAATAAAAACTTTTTATATGTGTATAAATATATAATAATAATTTTACAGGGTAACAAGACTAGTTACGTTTGTAAGTAAATGTAATAATGGGTTTGATAATCCTTATTTTCTTTAATATAGGAGACCTGTTATAATATCCTTTATTCTAGTCTAATATTTCAGTATATATCTGCAAAGAAGACGAGAAGTATTAATTTAAGTTGACAATACATAAAATATTAATTTTGAAAGTACTTGCATCAAACCATCCCGCAGTAGTTGTTAAAATAATACAGCTCAAAACACATAACTGGTCAAAAAAATTCAGTAACAAAGGGCAAAGCAAATTACATTATATTACACTTAAAATTATTTTACAAACGTCAAAATCTGCAAATATTTGCAACATAAAACAAGTTATAACCGGCCATCTGTAGACTTAATATGGAAACACAAGAGGAAAGGCAGTTAGCTAATAATCTTTTTGTAAGTTGGTTTCAACTTCCAGCACGCTAACACCTTCAAAGTCTGCCATATGTCTAGTGGTTGCAAGATGATTTGGGCTTTCTCAGTACATCACTCCTGTGTTGGGTGATTGCCTGGGCGAGTCACTTTTCGTGAGGGTTTTTGTTGGATCTTTCAAGAATAATATACATCGAAAAAGACTAAAAGAAGTCTTTGCAAACAAGCAACAAAATTAGGTGCCACCATTTAATGTGAAGGATAGGTTCAATCCAACCAAATACGTCGATATCAATCGATACTAGAACCGCTATCTAGCAACTAAACTGCGTAGCTCAAATAAATCTTAAAACAAAACAACAAGTACCCAATCAGTTATCAAACCAATGTAATACAACTAAGGAGGAAAAATGAACAATTGATTGTTCGCTCAATTAAACTAGAGAAGGGCCAAAGCAACCATAATTTGATTAGATGATCAATTAAAAATAAAATACAACTTACAGAATATTCATAAATCATGCCAACAGAAAGTAAAGAAGTTAAAATAACCAGCAAAGTGTTATGATTTTAAGTAAGGAGCTGAAAGGATGTTGAGCTCTCTAACAACTGAATTAATTACAAGTATATCAAGAAAACTCATATCAACAAGTCAATATGTCCCCAAAGTGAGGGAGGACTATATTGAATGACTAATAGTCAGTAATTGCTTCAACTATAACAGTTCTATGAATAGAACATAATTTGATAAGAATTTTTATAAAATTAAGTCCAAACTTGATTGTGGTAATGTCTGATAAACAGAATGACACTGTGGTTTTGAATAGAGATAGTTATATTTCTCAGACCTTTGAACTTGTAAAAGATCCTTGTACTTCAATAATGATCTTACATTAATTATTGAATGTAAAAAGAATATCTTGTTTGAGAAATTGAAGGATAAGGTTGTCATTATCCCAGAAACTTGTAGATCCTTAACTACCTACCATTCTGTTGCTTCTAAATTATACTGCTGGCTGAATTACTTTCCAAAATTGTGTCTTCTTCATTTAGAGAATATAACTCTTATCCTATAAATGATACCTTCAGATTTACTAAGGTGATTAATAATTTTGTTATACCCAGCAACTTTGTAGTATTTTCACTGGATGTGGTTTCTCTATTCACTAATTATGTTCACTGAATTGTTTCTATTTTAACTAATTTCCCTTTACAATTAGTTGAAGTATCATTGAAAATTGGGATATTATCTCTCATAATTATGCTTTTTCTAAAGAGTTATTTATTGAGACCATTGAATTTGTCTTCGGTTCCTCATATTGCTAATTTCAAGATAGTCTTTTATAAATAAACGTTTGTTACCCCCATGGGATCTAATCATAGCCCCATTTTGGCAGAAATTATCATGAATACTTTGTTGCATAAAGTAGATAAAAAACCCATTCAAAATTCAATTCATGTATCAGTACATGTATGATATAATTTGATCTATACCTGAGAATAGATCAGAGGTGGTTCTCAGTAGTTTTAATTTATTTGACCCCCATCTGCAGTTTACCATTAATTTGGAGTCTGTAAATTATGTACTATTCTTAGACCCCAAGTTTTGTAGACAGGGTACTGCAATTAGTTTGGATTGGCACAGAAAATTATGTAGCTCGGGTCGTTATTTGCATTTTGAGTCGTATTATCCTGTAAGACTGAACATGAACATGGTTCGTTGTATAAAAAATCATGTTGAGAAGATTTGTCACCCTTCCTATTTGAATAAAAACCTTAAGATTCTTCGTGTCATATTCTCCAATAACTCATACCCTACTAGCCTCCTATCAAGGCTTTTGTTGTCTCTCTCACTCCCTTCAGTGTTGGAGCAAGTTTCTGATGATGTAATCAGTGTGAAATCACAACCACCCTACTCTGTGATTAAATACATTGGCTGTCCTTAAATTAAAAAAATTATCTCCTAAAGTAATGAACTATTTCAAGAACTTCAAGATCAGGATTGTTGACAAAAATGCCTTCCTTATTAATAAATATTATTCTAGAATGAAGGATAAGAACTTTGTATTAAATTAGAGTGGTCTCATCTACAAAATTCCTTATTGTGGATGTGAGTTGTCATGTATTGGTCAAACGGGTCAAAGGTTGAAATCTCGTATTGCTTGCACAAGTCTGATATACTTCTGTGGCCCAAGCATTGTGTATTGGGTTCCCATTGTAAAGTGAATGATCATCTTGCTAAGTTTTGAGGGATAAGTGTCTTGAATATATAAAGTTGTACTCAAAGAAGAAATTTCTTAGAGATGTGTCATATATTTGAGTAATCCTAATTCTATGAACTTTAGAAAAGACACTAAATCCCTAAGTGTGGAATGTAGACATTGCAAATCTTGACAAAATTCTGTTAATTATTTTTTTTGTTTTTTTTTTTTCAATGGTTTTATAGTTACCAATGATGCGATTGAAATTCCCCATTGCTTTCGACATACACCTGTAGTTTTGAGATTCAAAATGTGTAGAGACAATTTTCCACATAAAAGTCAGTTGCTATACCTTCCTTGGTTGTTTTGGTATTTGACTTTAAATTTTCTATTCCCATTTTAGGGACTTATTTATGACTATTTTTCTTAATACAGTTGTTCATACATTGTTAAAGGGCTCAACTTCCTTTCAGGTCCTAATTTAAGATTATAACCCTTTGCTGGTTATTCTAACTTCTTGACTCTCCGCTGTTGGCGTCAATTGTTCATTTTTCCTTCTTAGTTGTATTGCAGTGGTTTGCCAATTGATTGTTGGTTTGTATTAAAATTTCTTTTAGCTACGCAGTTTAGTCACTAAATGGCGGTTCAGATATCGATTGATATCGACGTATTCAGGAGGATCGTCCTCTCTTTCAGTTTAAATGGTAGCATTCATTTTTGTTGCTTCTTTGCAATTGCATCTTTTAAAGTGTATTATCTTGTTTAAATTGTTTTTAGTACCGTTTTTTGTGTATATTCTCTGTGGTTTATTTGACGTAGATCATTGACCTTATTTTTTCGATGGTTACTCATCTTTTGTTAAAAGCACATGGTTTTGGCTACAGGAAAGCCAATATAATGTTTACATGTATGGAGAAGATGACTTCGTTCCACCTTTTTCTCCTTTTGAGAGGTCCTATTTCAGTGGGAGCGATTGCAAAATTGAAACCTTTCGATAGAGTAGAGGTAGTATGTGTATTGAGGAAATGTTGTGCACGGTGCTAAGAGGGTTGTGGTCATGTAATTGCGGTGTTTGTTTTTTGTGTAGTTTGTTAAATATGTCTACATGTGTCCGAGTCTTTTTTCTAGTATGAAGGCAACATGCTCGTGGGCCATCTTGTCTATTTTGTCCCACAGAATCCAGTGGATAGTATTACCGAGTTGAAGGTGGATGTTCATTAAATGGCAGTTTGTGTAATCCAGCACATATTGGGCACATCAGATGGAGTTATTGAGAAAGGCTGGCTCTTGTTAGGATCTTTCTCGTAAATTGGTTGTGTATATACACCATCAATTTACGAGGAAGATCCTAACGAGAAGCAGCCTTTCTCTTCAACGTAACGTTAAGTCCATCATTTGACCAATTTCAGTCATTCGCTGACTATGTCTCTGACTGGCTGATCTGATGATGGTCGAAGGATATCTTCTCAGAATGAAGAAGCACATATGTGGGATAAAACTCGAAAGTCTCCATAATACACCCACGAAAGCATCCGAACATATATATATATATATATATATACATATATATATATACATATATATATATACATATATATATATATACATATATATATATACATATATATATACATATATGTATTATAAATTTCGTGGAATCTTGTGGTATTTGACATAGTGGCTCTTAACGTTTTGAGAATTGGTTTTCTTTTTTATCAAAAGATATATTTATGCAAATATGTTTGTATAGTACAATTGTGTTAAATATGGGTTTAATACATTGTCAAAATTATAAAACTGAAAAAATTAATAACACAAAAAGCTGCACCATGGAAACATGAAAAATAGCTTAGAATTCAGACTATTGAAATTATCTTTCACTGCTCATTATGTTTTTGTTTCGTTTCTGCTGTTTATTTAATTGCTGCTTGCATCAGCCACAACGGCAAAGACAAAATGCCTATATATGACAATAATATAAATACAAAAGTAAGTTTGCAATATTTCAGAACTTCAGCCATTGAGAAGAAAGTGCTTACAATAGATGGTAGAACTATCAACTTTCTATCTGCACATTGTATGCAATTTATACCTCTAAAGGCACCGAAGAGGTACAGGGCAAGTACTGAAATAGCTATATGTCTGCGAACAGACATCTTCGGTAGATCTCACAAACTTACTTTTGTAATAATGATATTATCAGAAGTTACTATTATTAGAACAGTATTTGAAGAAAAAATAATTATTCAAAAATAAAAGTCAACAGCTACTCTTTTAAGTTTTCCTTTTCCAAAAAAATATATTCATGTTATACCCTCCTATTAAAGTTTGGAGAATAATTTGTTTCGACCAAATGGCCAGTCACGTTAAGTCTTGACTCGCCAGAGCAGGTTGAGTCGTGGTCGAATCACGGTTGCAGCGAACTTTCAATCGAACAAAATTGCAAGTGGGCATGTCATGGATTTGGACCTGAATGGGTCGTGGGTGTTTAATCGCAATAGCAGAACAGAATGTGGACATCTACCAAATTTAAATATTGTATTATTGGCTCTATATAATTTTTAATCTACCTGTTGTTTTTATAGCAATGTGTATTTATATTCTATTTTTACTTGACAATAAAATATATTGAAAAAAGTTCTTTCTTTCTTAACAATTCTGTCTTTGTGTTATCCTGCCCGAATTCTATTTTCTTTTCTAATAACCAGAATCATTCTTCCATAAAGTGTTTGAAACTCTTTCTTTCGCTTATGGTGTGGCATATTATCGAGTATTATTAATTACATGCCTTCTAGCGTGCTTAAGACATTAAGGAACGATTTTTCAAATACATCAAAGTAGTTCCCATAATAGTTCTGCCCAAAGCAATGACAAATGACTTATGTTACTAAACACTGACACAGGTGCTGCATGTTATGGTTCTTTACATGGAAACATAATGCAAAGTTCCTATGTTCATACATGTGAGGATTAACGTCAAAGTACTTAAAAAAATTAAAAGTTCGGTGATTAATATTTGTTTTTGGTATGGAATTAAATACCATAATACATATTGAGTCATTATATTTTGTGCAATAATGATGGAAAGCATTACTTAACTTTGGTAGCTGTTTAATTTTGGCGTACTTTATATCTCTTGATTTCTTGCTGTATAGAAGTATAATATTCATTTATAATCTTAGGAGGTGTATGATTTGGTACGTAATTAATGTTTCAAGCATTTTGATCAAATTGAATTCAGAAAATATGTGAAGTGGTGCACTGATTAATATTCGTTTTCAAACAAGTTAGTTTGAATTTAGATTTTATTCAATTTACATTAGTATTAGTATGAGTAAGTTTAATTTAACTTGATGTACCTACCTGCATGCAAATACTAGTGGTATATTTTATTAAAACTATATTATGATACATATATTACAAGTAAAGACTCTTTATTATACCTCTAGAGGAAAGAGAAATGGAAATGTTTGTATAATTATGTTATTGTAAATATGCAAAAAAATGTCTTATTACAAATTGCGTCTTGATTGAGCATGATGATAATGCATTTTTTCTGCTGATGGAACTCTTTCTTAAACTATATTTACTAATTTATCTTCTTAGATTTGAACTATTTGTCATTGTTTATTTACAACATAATACTATAGTTATGTATAATTAATTCTCATAGCTTGGTATTCTTCAAGCGACAAGTTTTGTCAATGCTGCTAGGTTCTAGATTCACATGGTTATGCAGTCGGACTTCATGAATTTGTAAGTCATGTCTGATGTCAGCATTCCTCTCAAAACTTGGGAGCTTGCACTATTGAGTAGAGTACTTTGTTTTTGAATGTTGGATTTAGCTGTGCAGCCCCAGAGAGGGTTATCTTAGAGCCAGATTGGTTTCAGTACTTGGTTGTAGACAACTAACTGGTTTGGAATTGACAAGTTGCTGTTATGACCCAGAAACTTGTACTCTCTGAACTTAATGTCAAGTTGTGCTTGTTTCATTTTGACGTATGTGTTCCAGTTTAGCCTTACATCCAGATTCATCCCAGATACTTAGTGTGGTCCTCATTGGCAATGCTCTTTTTGTTGATCATGATTGGCTTTAACTTTAATAAGTTGACATGAATCAATTTATCTTTATTCAGCCAGCTACCCCATTTGTTTGACCAGTTGGCGAACAAGGTTACTGCTTCCTGGACTTTTAAAGTTGCTTCTGGCAATTTAGTTCCAGTTGCCAACACTGCCGCGTTGTCAGCAAACATAGCAGATGTAGTGTTTCGGTTCGTTTGGATATCGGATATATATAATAGGTATAAGACCAGTCCCAGCAAACTTCCTTGCGGAACTACTGCTTTGATTGGTTTGAGTTGTGAGAACTCATAATTTTGTTTGATTCTAAAGTACCTGTCTGTCAGATATGACTCAATCAGTTTTTAATATTTTCCAGGCAACATATGGTCCAATTTTCTCAAGTAAACCTTTGAGCCAGACGCCTGTTCTACATCCAAGAAGACTGCTCTACAGAATTTTTTCTCTTATAGAGCCTTTGCAATAACAAGTTATTCTTTGGATTTAGTCTATTGTGGAGTGTGCGTTCCGAAAGCAAAATTGGTGGTTAGGGACATACTTGCTAATTAGGGGTTATAGTCTCTTTAATACTTTCGAACAATTTCTATATTATTGGTAATAAGCTTATTGTTTTGCCTGGTTTTGGGATCAAAATAACTTGCTCTACTGCATACCGTTCTGTGGCAACTCTTACAATATAGTTGCAGTTGTTAACTCAAAACCAAAAGTTTTGTTTGAGTTAATTTTTTTAATTTTAATTTTAATCTCCTACAATGTCGTTGGTGATATTGAGCACTCGTGTTCATTTACATGTGGTTCTTCATCCCTGTTGTTGGCATCAGTCAGGTTTGGCGTGAAAATTGTTTCAGGTGTTCAGCGAATGCTTCTGTTTTGTCTAGTTCACTTCTCAGCCAGGTACCCTCACCCTCCTTAATTGGAAAATATGCTCTGAAAGAAAGCAGAACATATTAAAAAAATTCAGATGTCGCATGACCACATCATGTCTAGCACGTAACTTAGAGGAGAAATTAGTGTTACGTATTCTCAGTAGCAAATATTTTTCTTTGCAATTAGATGAAACAGTGGATGTTGGGAGTATGCTTCAGCTTTTGGCTTATGTACGCTATATATGAGGAAAAAGTACACAACAATTTCTTCTTTTACTCATTACTGAAAACTCTACCAGAGAAGAGATATTTCGTGTAGTCAGTGCTTATATTAGAAGTTGATATAAACTGGAAAAGGTGTTAGGAGCTAATGGTGCACCTGCTATGTGTGCGGTAAGAAGTGGCATTGCTGTATATATAAAAGAGATTGGCTTTTTTGCATATGCTGGTTTTCGAGAGGAACGATTCTCCCACAAGTTTTTGATTGAGAAACACTTTTTCATGACTCAACAAACATTTTTTTCAATTTCAAATGGCTTGTGTAAGTGGCACATCTCAGCAATATATTCAATATCTTAATCTTAACATGTCACTACAGGGTCGAAATATTTCATTATTTACTGTTGAGGATAAAAGATCATCTTTAATTAAGAAGACTGAACTGTGGTGCAGACGACAGAATTTCCGATAGTATGATTGATTCCCAACACTGGAGGATTTTTTGCCTCGTCGGAAGAAGGAATCTATAATGAATTCTTGAGAACATTTAAAACTCACATACAAATGTTGCAACAAAATTTGACGGGATACTTTCCAGAGCCTGACACATCTTGTGATTGTTATATGCTCACAGACATAGCTTCTGGCAAATCTTTGAGGCAATGTTTTGTGCAAAATCCCTGCAGATTTTCTGGATCCATGTTCAAGCTGAATATCCAACATTATCCGAAAAACCATTAAAACACTTATCGCCATTTCCGACTATTTTTAACTGAAAATTTGATTTTTCAGATTTGGGTCAGATAAAGAGTAAAAAAGAAATCGATTTAATGTGGAAGATGACATACATCTGAAGATGTCTACAACTGAACCAGATGTAGATACCTTGGCTGAAGATTTTAAATGGTATCATCACTCAGATTGATGTTATTAAAACAGTTTGTGGTGATACTGTTTAAAATCTTTGACCTACAAGTATTTGATGTAATTCATATTAATAATAAAATGAACTAAATTATTGTTCAAAGAATATTTCTTTTTTCAAATAAATATTTTCCTTTAAAATTTATGAAAGAAAACACTTAAATTAACTAACACTAAAGCTTCAACTTTATCAGTGGTACTTATATATTTTACCTTCCTCCAGTGGCATGCGAATGCCATAAAAATGAGAAACGCTGCCCTAGATGATACCCGACTTCAATTGTTAAAGTTATAAAAGAGAAAATTTACGCACATAAAAAGTGGAAAACCCATCAAAATACCAGATTATCTGACATTTATATTTTACGTGGAAGATCAAAATATTTAATACAGATGGATCATCGTAGTTATGTTAGTAAAATCGAAACTCATACAAGCAACAACTCCTAGTTGTTTTAGTCATACACAAAAATCAGGATTAACATTTTCTGATGAAGAAGTTACAGCAGTAAAAGGTGAAGATATTTTGCCAACTTTTAACAATATTTGTTCTCAAGTGAATCTGCCACATCTGACTCCTGATATTGTTGAATCACATTTGAAGGGGTTGAACGTTTAAGAATATTTTAGAATTGCAGAAAAGCTTTTATAGATCCACTATCTATCAAATTTTATTTATCACTGATTGATGGTGTTTATTCCCGGGTGTGGAAGACAGCGCATTTAGTATCTATTTATAAATCTGCCCAGTATCAATTTTGTCCACAAAGTTGAGGGTCAGTAGTGTACAATATAGGAAAATATAAAATAGCATAAAATATTTCAGCACTAATAAACTCATTTTTGAATTATGGCAACTGCTTAAAAATTACATTTACACAGAATAAACATCCAATTCATAGAATGTTTGGCATGAAAACACTTTCTTCAGTGCACAAAAGAAAATATTTGGGAGTCATTCTAGATAATAAGTTGATTTTTAATGAACAGATAAATTATATAGTAAATAGAGGATTTAAAAATTTAGGTTTTATAATAAGGACTTGCTAAGACCTGACAAATTTACATTTTTTGAGATCCTTATATTTTGCTTGCATGTTCAGTATTTTAAAGTATGGATTGGTGGTGTGGAATGCACACTACAGTGTATTCTTGACACAAGTTCTAAAAAAGTTTGTACAAAATTAAATAAAGATTTCACAATGTTTTCATGAACTATGAACACTCTTAGCAGAGTTTAATATCATGCCACTTAGTGTACACTGTAAGCTCTCAGACATGGTTTATTTGTATAAAATACAACTTGACACTACATTTCTTTGGTGTGCAGTCATATGCTATTAGATCTGACTAATTGTGCGACTTGTGAATACATATAATGTGGAGTTTATACACTTTGAGTTTCTGTGGACCTGGCGAAATGTAAACATAATTTTATTCACGCTTTGTGTTAGATTTGAAACCCCGGTTTCATTTGCTTCTTTGGAGTCTCACTGGGATTGTTTAGTTTACTTTATAAGTGGTTAGTTGTTAAAATATATTGTTGAGTTTGATATATAATTATTTTTATTGAAAATTCTTATTTATAGTGTATAATTGACCATGTATTTTAAATGCAGACAACTTTTGCTTCGTTTTTGTAGACCACCTTTTTTTCGGAAATATGCTTTTGTTTTTAAAATATTTATAAAAGTGGAGTGATATCTTAATTTCAATGTAAAAATGTTGTGAGCAACTTTAATTTAGTAATTAGGTGATACTTTTTTGCATTAGTCCTGTAGTATTGCAAATTCTGTATAAAGAAAACAATAAAATGTTGGACAAAAGAAATAAAGGAATGAAGTGTGTAGGTTGTCAAACAGTAATTATTCCGCACCTGGATTTCGGGATGCAATTTGAGGGTTCCTCATTGGAAATTAAGACTATTGACGATTGCACTCAGACTGATCTGATCCTGCTGAAATGGTTATGAAACCAAGAGCCAAACTGAAGAGTTGTGCATTACTGAACTAGAATTTGTTAGCGGTTCAGTAACAAGTAATATCAGGAAGTGAGTTCTGGTTTCTGAAATGACTGAGGGTTGGTGGGTGGGTATTGTGGTGGTTATAATGGAGGGAAATTATGGATGGTGAGGCTGCTACTATGGTTGCATAGATCTCAAACTGAGATTTTGGGGATCTGAGAAATAAAAAACTGGATGTTTGCTTCCACTTAATGCAGAGATTTATCAAAGTTTCTGCAATGTGAGCACCTAAAAAGTTATGAAATACTAAGCATTTTGAAACCAGATGTAATTTTTGAGCAGGTAGTGGAAAACTTGTTGGAGCTGCTAAATGAATATGGACAAAATGCTTATGCTATTATTGTGATGGGGTCGAGGAGTGTACAAAGGTCATCAGATAGATAGATTGTTCATGAAAGTATTAAAGGATGCAATTGATGTTTGCTTCAGGTTAAATCTTGTTTTTTTAATTCCTTACAGATAGGACTCCTAAATGATATTTTCAGATGAAATAATTGATGTAATGCCATTGTTTCAGTAACATGTTTGGGCCTTAATAGGGCTTTAACCCGTCAATTCTATACTTCACATGGATTATATTGTAATCAATACTATAAGAGGTTGGTGGATAGTCGTATTGCTAGTACAGTAACTGGTGTGTTAAGTGAAAATAATTCTATAGTGAGTGAGAATATACTGTGGTGTGCGGGGACTTTTCGATTTTTCTATTCAGACAGGAGTAAGTGATTGTGTGCCTGCTTGTGTGGTGGGGTTAGGGTGGTGTTATAAAAATTAAAGTTTTATCTTTTGGTATCCAATAAATATTAAATATTTTTAATTTTACGAACCTTCTGGAACTATTTAAAATTTAGACCAAAAATTGTTATTGCAAGTGTTTTTCTTCTGCCATGCACTAACAACACTTGGTGGTCATGTCTCGCTACTACCATTAACCATGTGAGTAAGTGTTCTTTCTGTTGTTTGTTGGAATATTTTTTGTACATCGGTAATGCCGCTCTACCTGAGAATATCCCGTAGCCATAAGTGTCACTGCCTTCAAGGGCTGTGCCTCTCTTCATTCTTGCAAGAAGTAATTAGTTTTGAGATCGTATATTTTGTGTAGTTTTATGATGTTACGTATTTTGCATTCCATACCTGCCCCGTGTAGTATCAAACCTGTTTATCGACTTGACTTTCATAGACCATATAGAGAGCTATATAGCAGTATGGGCAAATGCTAAACACGCTTTTCTACTTAATACTAATAGACACATTTAATGTGTGTCATACTGTATTGTGTTTGTTAAAATTCACCAAAAATAATTACACTACAGAAGATGTTATTCAAATAAATGCAAGTACTACATAAAAATGGCTTAATTTTGACAGCTATCATGAAATGATTTTATTTACTATAGTTTTTCTAATTTTTCAAAAAACGTACAATGGACAAAGTAAGTAGCTCACAGAGTGCAGTTTTTAATTCTAAACAAATTATCTATTTACCATTGTTTGCAGAAAATTAATTTTACATGGTAATTACTTATATTCCAAAATGGACTTTACGCCATGTAGCCCCTCTATTTACATGATAACTACAAGCAGGACTAAATCATTGGTAAAACCTAAAAAGGTATTTTGTCCTTTTAAATAACCTAAAATTTTCAGATGTATTGACATATGTTCATGCATGTTTAGGCGTAGTGTATTTAGCAAGGAAGTTATACTTTAGTGTCACACTGTTCTCTACCATGATTTAACTATAGCAGAAATATCTAAAATGCGGAACGGTTTTTAGTTTTATATGGTCAGGTCTGGTACTCATGTCGCAATTTGACATAAGAAACAGGGTAACCGCATATAACAATAAACAATTACTTAAACAAAATTGTTGTTTAAGTAAGTAATGACTTTTCTCCAGACTTTGTGTAGAAGGATAAATTCGTGTTCATGCCAGTAGTAGGCGAAGAGACTGTTAACATATTTCCTTTATATGTATATATTTTCGATAATGACGTGGTATGGTGAGTAAGACAAACTTCAGGTGTAGAAGAACTTCCGTTCTCTCATCAGTAGTGGATTGCATCAGTGCACTACAAACTTTCCATGTTGGATGTGGGCAATTATAATTGTGGAAAATTTCAATGGTTGTATCTGAAGCAATAGAGTACAGCAACATAACATGTGCTATGCTTATCATTTTTATACAAAATATTATGTGCTAATGCAAAAGCTGTGAAGATTATGGTGCAAATGGCGCTTTAGGTTTTTTTATGACTTCTAACTTAGGAGCTGAAAAAAGAGCAGAAATTCCAGTTTCTACATTTTCCATCAATCAGATGTTTACAATACAAGAAACAATTTTCTCTTCTGCAACAGGATTCATAGTAAAGAAAGTGATAGATGTCACAGTCTGTGCATGTCTAGCAAAAATACAATTGCCTGAACATTACTTAAAAAAGCAAAAATGAAGAATCACATGATTATCTACAGAACACGTGTTCTTCATTTATTGTTTATTTGAATTACATTTGAATCAGTTAATATTAACTGGTAATTTTATAGACATATAGAATTAGCAGTATTTTTCAATATACATCTTACATACTATGTACTTGAATTTACTGTGTTATTTTCAATAGTTTTGGTATTTGACATTTAATTTGTCAAATATCAAAACTGTCAAGAATAAATAAATAAATGAAGGACAATAAATTAGGCATTAATGGTGCAACCGGGGTGGTGATTTCCAATCACTAAGCTCTTTAATTGGACGTATATTTTCTGTGCATTTGTTCGAATTATAAAGCCGATGTCAGATGATACACTAAATCTACGTTCCCAATCTTAAATAACACCAATGAGGAGATCAGCATTTCATTTACTATGTAAATAGAGGGGCTATATATATTATTCACTTAAGCGTGAGCTTCATTAGTGCCTGACATGGATATATTGATGTTTTACATTGGTAAATTAAACCTGTTTAATAATTCATGCAATGCCCTGCAACTTAACTGTCAATATTAACCATGGCTATGAAAAGACACACATGTTTAACTTTCTGTCTGCATGTTTTATACTTAGAGTGAGTGATATTTGAGATTAGAGGCTAGCCACAGCAAATTAGTTTTTTTGTACGTTCTAAAATTACTAAATGGGCAAGCTGTGGACCAGAATTTTTCAAAAACTTGGTTCTGATTCTTTGAAAATGTTACGAAATTGAAAATTTTAACACATTCTTTTTGCATCATGAATTTTCCATTCCAGTTAAGGTCAAATTTATTTGAAATTATGTATATTAAAGAATTATCCCACAAGCTCTCCTAACCTTTTCAGAGCTCTTTTATGTTTTAAACAGACCTAATAATTTCGAGGCCCATTACATGTTTTTGTATTACAAGTTTTTCGTCTTCAAAATTTTTTTTTTTTTAAATGAAGCTATGCTTCAGTATAACAATTCTATTGAGATAAGGACAATGGCTTCTTACCATCCTTAGAAACACCTGCGGGAGGTGTTTTTAAATATGTATATGAATTTCTGCATGTCTGTTAACTAGAAGTTAGAATTACTACATTCGAAGCGAAAAGTGGTAGCCAGTTTACATATTATAATGAATAATAGCTGACCATACATATTATAATTAAAAGACACATTGGTGAAACATATAATTTGTGGAATGTTTCCAGAAACATTTAATACATATATTATACTATAATCAGCACATACAAAATGATATATAAATAATATATAACTATCTAGTTTCTCTGCGTACCACTTGAAAGGTATAGTTCAGACAAACCAAACTGGTTTAGTTATTTGTTCTTCCACTTACCCTTTGACTATACTACAGGGTCCACACTTTTATTTGACCTTCTGGCAAAATGGCAGACAACGATCCTTTGGGTAATTAACTTTTCACCAATTGTGACGAACAGTGTGGTCAACTAGAACTCAGCTTTTATAGTCTGGGTCCTTTTCTTATTCAACTGGATCTGGCAATAGATCTCAGGACAAATCTCTATTTTGTAAGTCTTTTCATTTCACCCTTCTTGTATTCTCGTAGCATAATGCAGGAAGGGATTTTGTTCTCCCAACTAATAACCAAAGTTAGAATAAGCTGTCTAAACCCTATAAGCCCCAAGTACAAAATCATACAATAACATATAAAATATCCAGTAATATTGGCTGTAATGACAACACAATCGTCTTGACTCTTTCAGCTGTTAACATAACACAAATAACAAGCAATTTAAACCACAAATACGATCAACCTCAATAATCGCACCTATATTTTTCCAAACGTTCACGAAACTTCTCCTAGCTTCCAGTACTTTCTGCTCTCTACTAATTCGGCTAGCTTTTAATAGTTAATGACTCAAAAAAACAGCATATCAGATAGGTGCACTCACAATTAGGCCTGGGCAATTGCCAAATTTCACAGTCTTTTATCGATTGTTGAAAAAATCGATTATACTTTTAATCGATTATTTTTTAGATTAATCGAAACAAAATCCCAGCCCTAATTGACTAAGAGTTGCAAACAGATGCATATATATTTTTTAACTCCAAATGACTCATTAGTAAGTTTATGGCACATTTTTTTTTTATTGTCAAATGTTTTAAGTATCTTAAATACTTTGAAACTTATGGTACTAGGCGGGTGTATGATCAAATAATCGATAATCAAGTAAACGATAATAAAATAATAGATTTATCAAATATTCAATTAAACACATAATTGATTAATCAAATAACTGATTATTCAAATAATCTTTCATGAAATTTTCAATTATTTTTTAAAATTTATCTAAACAAAATGCTAGCCCTACTCACAAGGCAGATGTATACTGAACATCTGCACAGATCACCAATACAAAATTAATCGTAATCTAGACGAACATCTAAGTCACTGTTAATCTCATAAGAATATCTATTTATAGAAAATAACGGTACTATAATACGAAGCCATGTATAATGTCCGCACTGAAGAATACGCTGTGATCTGTCCTAAAGATAGAAACTTTTTTAAACGATATGATCTCTGAATAAAAAACAGCTCACAATCTAACTATAGCAGATACATAAAAGTGCAAACATATAAACTACAACACTATTTCTTGCTATACCATATTCGATAATAAAATAAACAAACATTTTTTAAATTTTTTTTCCTTTCAGTATATTTTGTTAAATATTAGTAACTTTAAATCTGATAGTTGGTTACTGATAGTTCTTTCGGGTCTATATTGGTTTTAAACATCACTTGTATTTGATATAGTTTTTATGAGTTGTTTCACCTATTATGGCAAAAAAAGTTTTTGTTAAGGATAAATACTCTATGCCAATTTTAGAGGGTACATGGTTTCACCTGTTATGAATCCACTTGATCCCAGGTGGTCAGGTCAGGACGGTCAGGTACCAGTAATGTTTATACAAGTCTTATTACGAGTTTTAACATTTTGTAATATCAATTGTACATCGTAAAACAAATATAAATAAGAAATACAATATCAATAAATAAGTTATTTACATAAATACTGCAATACATCCTTGTATTCAGTATTATTTGATCAATAGTGGTCACACATTTTTAAAGCACGTGCTATTTACACATTTTATAAGGGCAATTTGTATAAATTTTGTTAGGCATACTATAAAAAACATCAATATAGTGATGTGAATTGTATGCGACAAAAACGAACATCCTTAAGTTTATAGAAACAGCAAACTGACCACTATTATTATCATTATATTTCTGCACAGAATTTATTTTTGTGTAACAACAAAAATTTGTCAAACATCGTAACAGGCCAACTAGTTGTTTAGTGGATGAAATTCAAGCATAATTGAATTTTTCCCAAATTTGATTGTCCACATGGGTATCTCGGTTATCTTGAGAAAGAGGACAGGTTTAAATTCAGATTTTTTGTGTATTCCTCCTACATTCAGTTGTTTTTGCAAAAATTTCTTACTTCGTTGTTATTACTTTATTTTTGGGTATTTTCAAAATCTGTTAATACTTTCCTGCAGCCACTTTTTGTTTTACAGCATTTGAAAATATCATAATTTGTTTCTTACTTTTCGTTTCCTATGGGACATCATCAAGTTGGTTTATTTTGACGCCATTTTTATCATTTTATATTGTAATTGCAGCTATATATCACACATAAAAATTCTGAGGGCTGTGTTTGTGGACCTTTAAGATGGTACATTAATTGTTGAAATATCTTTAAAAACTATGAAAACTGTAATATGAGGATTTATTACATTTCAAATAGAAATGCAACAATGGTCATTCAGAGATTTCTCCAGGAATATCCTGAAAGACACCAATTTCACTAGAGTTATTTTCAAAAGCTAACGAAAATTTACCTGAATTTGTTTTATTTTTCTTTTTTAGTAAAATATGGAGATAGAATTGGTGAACGAAATGAAGAAAATATTTTGAATGAGATAAGAACTATTTAGATTTAAAATACATCAATGTAAGTAAGTTTTCCTAACTGTTTACTAGGAAATGCTGAAAAAAAAAACAAAATTATAAGGCATACAAAATTCAAGTCAGCCAATGACCATGGATAAATAGTTCTTAGATTTAAAATACATCAATGTATCTAAGTTTTCCTGGCTGTTTACTAGGAGATGCTGAAAAAAGAAACAAATTTATAAGGCATACAAAATTCAAGTCAGCCAATGACCATGGATATTCCTGTATTCCTCATCAACATACACACCCAAAAACCTCAAAACCATACTTTTAACAATAAGGGGCACATCTATAGTAATAGAAACCTCATACTCCTGTCGGGGCTTTCTGAAAGCTACGTATAATGTTTTCTCTACATTTAAAACCGTTGTTGTAACACCAGTCTAAAAATTTCTTTGCAGCCGCATTAGCTTTCATTTCTACTTCAACTGTAGTACTAGCTGTTCGAAACAATGAGGTGTCATCAATAAATAACCATTCGACCCTCTTCACTGGCTAAAAGCAGATCATTACAATAAATTAAAAACAACACCGACCCGAGAACACTACCCTGAAGAACATCCCTCTCTACATGTTACTCAGAAGAAAATTTATTTGCAATGTTACTACCATTTTTCTATTCGTGAGAAGATTGCATCCAGTTGATGCAATGCCTCTCACACCCATAGCGTTTAAGTTTTTCAGTAAAAGACTATGATCAACCGTTCCAAAAGCTTTTGTAAGATCAAAATTAGGCCTAAGACCGTATCTCTTCCATCCATACTTCTCAAAATACACTCAAACAAAGCAATAGCAGCAGTACATGTAGAATGACCTGGTCTGAAACCATGATCTGATAATGTATTGTATTTAGAATGAAATTTGACTTTCCTCATTGGACAATATCTATTTATATACTATACATTCATAAAATTACTTAATTTCTCATGCACACAATCAATACTATATACATCATTCTATTCTTCCTAAGATTCCTTAGCCATACCAGCTCCTCCCCTTTTACAGAGCTTTGATTTGTTCCAGGTTTGACTATAGTTCCATTGTTTACGCTTCCATTTCCAAATCATATTTGCCTACACTTGACCCCATTAGTCACCGTGGTATCTGATTGGCAACTGGTGCTTTTATATCGAGTTCCGTCAGTAGCTTATATGTGGAAAGTGTTGACACACCACTGCAGTTTTGTCTAAACCTTTTACTTCTACATTACACCAACCCAGTTGAAATACCTAATTAGATTCCGCCTAACAACCTCCTTCATTTACTAAATATTGACCTTCGCATCCAGATATTGTTTAAAAGACCTCCTTCAGCACCTCCTTGGCTAGTCAGGAAACCAACCATAATTTTAAACCGTAATAAATCTCCCAAGTCCATTACACCTACTATTACGTACAATCAACTATTCAGAGAAATCACCAATACATATCAATTATATAAAATAATATATCCAGACGGTTCGAAATCCGATAATAACGTTGGCTTCGCTACCATTTATTCTATCAAAATAAAATTGCCTAACATAAGCTCAATAGTCAATGCTGATATTATAGCCATACTCTCAGCCCTATCCTTGGTCTCTGTCTCTCGCTTTCGCAAATTCCTCATACCCTTTGACAGCTTAAGTGCCCTACTTTCAGTCAAAATACCTTTTCCAAAATCCTTTAATAACCCTTATACAAGACATATTTTCCTTGCAGCAACAACAAAAGGAAATCTTTATCTGGATTCTCGGCCACATCGACCTGGATTGTAATGAACGAGCAGATAAAGCCGCAAAATTTGCACCCACGAAAGGTCACTTACCTCCCAACTTCCGACATAAAAATCTTCTATATAGTAAAACTTAATGAATCTTGGCAGAACTATTGGTCTGTGACAGACAATAATGAACTGCACGAAGTTAAGGATTCTGACTAGATTAAGAATAGGTCACTCTCACATTCGTACATCCTGAATAAACTTAACTTACCCCAATGCCCAGAATGTAATGATATGGTGTCTGTTAAACATATTTGAACTAAATCCCGAACACTTTCTCTCTGATTCTTCAGGACTAGCAGGGAACCCTAGATAGATTGTTCTTCTTTTTACAAAATTAATAAGTATTGCAGCTATTGACTGAGTAATTAGCGATGTAGATCATTTGCAGTAATAAAGCTATTTTATATTAGTATCATTCGCCTTACAACTGTGTCAACCGTGTCCTCTGGAACTTTGATTTTCCATTTTTTCGGCACTAATAGCTTAGATGCTGATGCTCCTAAAACCCAACCAACCAACCTTTCTTCCCATTCCAAATGTTTTACCATTTATGACATATTTAGAACTGAAAAAGAGTATTTCCAAACATATGATGAATCCCTGTTACAGTTGTATGAGTCACCAGTAAGTGTAACAATTTGATCAAAATGATCTAAGAAACCCATATGATTTCCTTAAGCATTTCAGCAATACCAGTATCAACAATTATATAATCAATAGCTATGCAAGACATCCTACTACTTCATGTTGGTTGATTAAGTAAAGGGTTTAAATTTAAACTACTTAATACTTCCAATAACTAGGACCTCACTCTAGACTCCCAACAAAAAATCAATATTCAGATTACAAGTTACAACTATCTTACAAGCTGTACGCATTTTTAACTTTCCCAAGACCACAAACATGGCATCAATAAATACATTTATATCTCGTAGTGGAGATCTATAAATTGCCAAAATCAGAATACCATGATTCAATAACCAAATACCGACCCATTCAAAGTCCCTCTCTGAACAATAATTCTCAATGTATAATATTTTTTCAACAATAAGATCTGATTTGGCAAAAATCGCAAAGCCATCTCTTTGAAATTGAGTTCTGTAAAACATTGCACTAGCCAAATATCCTTACACAAGAATTTTTACATCTGCCATTACCCAATGTTCCGTAACACAATACATCCAGTCCCAATTCCGATAAGTAAACATCCAGTTCGCTGCACTTATTTAAAATTGCTTGCATGATCTGGTGCAATATTCTCAACTTGTACTCAATATTTACTGGGCTGTTTTCTAACATACTCATTAATAGATGACTACCTGAGACCTTTAGTTGACAGAGACCGCCTACCTTCAGAAAATGTTTCATCTTGAGGTGAATTTATATTTCTGACTATATACCCGTTATCACATCTCACACAATTAGCTGCAAAAACTATATTAGCTATCTTGCTTCTTCCCTTATCCATTCTTATAACAAACACATTGTGAGATTCTGAGCAATTATCAGCTAGCAATTTAAAATATCTGTTCAGCATTTTCTCATTAAAAGCCTTATTTCTAATTACAGGAAGCAAATAGACATACGTTATGGAAAATCGCTGCAGAACCGACATCAAATAATATCCAGCCAACTGGATTTGTCTCATTTGCCTCAACTTTTAATATAATATGATCATCCCTACAAAAGTCAGTTTTGTCTTTGAACTTTATACTGATATCCTGTAATGATATTCCAGGATTCACTGCACAATCAACATTGTAGTTATCACAATAATGCGCTATCAACTGAGAAGCCAACTCATTTTGCTGGTCACTTATGTGTAGAATCTTACCAATTGTAATTGTGATATCCCCTGTAATTAATGAACCTTTATTAGTATTTGGCTATTATTTAACTCCAATTTATTATTTCCATCTCGAATAAAAGATCTTGATGCATCACCTGTACACTGACTAGTAGATGCTTATTTACATTTAGATTCACGATTACCCTTGTCGACTTGCATTGGTTGCTTCACAAGCAGCAAACTTTCGAGATTACCAATCATCCCTCTGATTACTTCAAATTCTAATGATACCTCTTTCACAAAGACTTGATCAATATAAGGTTTCACCAATTCAGCAAACAATTATCTTTATTATATTTAAGGGAAGAAACTTTGGTAACTGCTTCAAATTCATTACATCAGTTCTCACAATAAAATTTCAACACATGCGTACCCTTACGTTGTAATGCTCTTACTTTAGTTTAAGAAATCTATGATGATTTGGTGTATATAGGATACCTGCATTTATCACACTCACAGTCTGTCACGGAAACAATTTATACAGACCTCCATCTTATCACCAATGATCATTATACAGAGAATATTTATATATTATTGTATATTTATATGGGATAAAAAGTGGAACCTTTGATCTTGCATACACATCAAAATAAATTTTAAATGTTGCAAAAATATAAATATGTTTATATAAAAACACATTTCTAAATAATGTTACTAGTACTAGCTGCAAACAGGTAATATCTCAAACGGTAATTTTATATTTAAAGGAAACATAGGGGTATTCTCATTCTTTTCATTTCTCTTTCTTCTATAAGTGTAAGACATCTCGTTAGCTCAGTGACTAAGGACTAGACTACTAAGCGTGGGGTCCTGGGCTCGAGACTCATAGGCGGCTTTTTGTGATTAGGGAAAAGTCTTTGTAGTACTCGTCTTCCAGGAGGGATGTAGAACTGTGGCTCCCGTGTATTGTAGGTAAATGAAGACCACATACAAAAAGCCAAATTCCAGTTGGAGCACTGGATGCGGCAATATTCCCAGGTGTGGTAGCCTAATCCCTATTGATTGGCCATAACAGCGGTAATAGGCCGACATTAAATAAACAAACAAACAATCTGTAAGTCTGCTTCTGATTTTTTAATTGTTGAATGGGAAATTTATTCCATTCATCATTCCTTAGATATAAAAATATTTTTTATTTTTTGCTCTAGATAACAGTGATGTCATCACAATGTCAGATGCTTTTACAAAACTTTTCAGCAGATAGCTGTTTCTCTCTGAGCCCCTATTCCTCCTTTTAACCCAACAGGCTAATGAAATTAAAAACTTACCATTACCAGAACGTTGAGGATTCTAACATGAAATATTTATGTATGATTTGTTTCAGAAATTAGGGCACAAAAGAATTTAAAATGTTGGGTACTATTAGCTGTTTTTACTATCTGAAAATCTCAAAGCAGAGTGATGATCAGGAGGCATACCTTTTTTTATCTCAAATATGAACATTAATTTGTTATAAAGATAGGTCAGCTCCTTATACGATGATAATTATAACATATCACCCTTGGATTCATAAGGTGTTTTTTTGACAGTTTGAATTATTGCTGCAGAAGTAAATAAGATAAATGAGAATTTCCAAAATACGAGTATTTTCTGCTAGATATTTTGATAAATTTTAGTCTTGGGTGCAATAATATTTTTGTTTAATGGCCTTGAGCATCTGAATGTGAAGGCCTTACTTTATTTGCTAATGGTGCAATTCTTACATGTGTAGTTTTGGGAATCTTGATGAATTAGAAAGAATTGTATAGGAGACTCAATTTACACTTACTAAGACAAAGAGGAAATGACTGGTTTTATTTACAAATAGATAGTGTTTAGTTGCATAACAAGTGTTCAAAAACTTCTTGTATTGCAGATGTCTGAAGTGGATAGCTATCAGGTGGTTACTTTTGCAATAAGAACTGTCTTTAGAGAGCTGGGTTCTGCCATTGCTAAAGATACATATTTAGCTTGATTTCTGTCTCTTCTACATTTTTAAATCACCTTCTAGGTTTTTGTTACATTAGATTGCCTGAATGCTATGTTTGTGCTTCGGAAACGTGGTATTATGCACATAACGAGACTGAATTTGAGAAAGTATTGCAGACCTGTGTTTAAGGAGAAAGGCATGCTTACTGTGTTTAGAAGGTTGTGTGCATTTTTCATGATAACCACTAGTCAAGTGGTCTTCGTCGATTCATTCGACATTCAACATTATTTACAATTACATGTAACTTTCTAAGTTTTTAATTTAAAATAAAATACCACAACCCATTAAACATATGGGCAAATTTCTACATTTTGAAAATGCTGGAGAAATGTGATTTTATGAGAGGGCTTTATTCTGTAGAGAGGATTATTTGAAATTATTTTGTAAATGTAGAATAGGAGGCTGAGAGTTTTTTTTTTTTAATTGAAAATGAGCTTTTCTTTGAGGTAGTCTTTATTTTATATGTGCCTTACTGTTGCTTGTATAATATAGTTAAATACTTAATTTAAGAATATATAATTTTTTATTAATGAACTGATTATTGATTTATAATAAAATCAATATTTATGTTCCCGAACAAAATTCACCTCAAAATTTAAGGTAAAAGAAACAATATTTGTTCTTAGACCAATGCAATGAAAACTCTAATTTCATCATGCATGTAATAAAATATACATCACATTTAGTGATTAAAGCCCTTAAATTATCATGAAAGTATTCTACATAAATACTGTTTCAATTTACACTTCATTATTTTGACTGATAAACCTGTTAAACTAGCAAAAATAAAAAAAAAATATTCAGTATAAAGTCAAGTTAAATCATAAATAAGTGTAAAAATATGCTAAGTGTGAGACACGTTGCTTTATCTGAAAGATGATGATATTTGCAAAAGAGCATCTGGGAGATTTTAAATTAACTACAAGAATAGTCTTGTGTTGTTTATTGCCACTTGATCTCATAGTTATTTATAATAAATGATTCTCCTTTAGTACTTTAAGTATAATAACTAATTATGAACTAATTTTAAAATAAGTGTGACTTGCCACAGCTGATAATGATATCGCTAGGATTACTCATAAAGATGTGTGAGAAAAAGTTGGTTTAAAAAAAATAAATTTATTATTTTTTCAGGTTATCTCCGAATCTGAAACACAAAAGGAGAAAGCTACTACAAGCCCACAAACAGATGATACTGGAAATTGTGAGTCAGAAGCTACACTATTTCATTCTGCTAGTGTTACTAATGCTATACATGGCCTTGAATTACCACCTCCAGATAGTTATACGGATTGTATTGTTGACCCTATGGAAGTCACTAGTCAACTTCAAACTGAAGACATAAAAAAACCAATTGAAAACATTCAAATACCGTTTGTTAACTCAAATCCAACTTCAAAAATTTCTGAAAGCATTATTGAGCATGATCAAATTAAAATTATTGAAGAAGAAACTTCATATCAAATTGATGTTGCACAAGATCAAATATCATGTAACTCTAATAAAGGTGTATTGGGCAGTTCTTGGATAGAGTGTCATAAGGAAAATGAAGAATATGTAGAGCAACAAAGTGCAGAACAAATTGTTGATAAAGAAAACCATATGCCATCAATAGACTGCGAAAAAGGTCTTCAAAATAATGTTGATCCGGATAAAGTTGACAGCAATATTGCAGTTGCAACGAAGTATGATGAAACAGATGAAGAACATTTGTCAGATACTCACCAAGAAAGCTTACCTCAAATTATTGAAGCAAACATATCTATTGAAGAAACTTTACCGCAAGTGTGCGAGGAAAAGTTAAACCAAAATTATGAAGAACCATTTCCGAAAATTTATGAAGAAAATTTTAATCAAAGAAGTGATACAGAATTAATGGAAAATGCAGAAGTTTTACCAGAGAAAAAAAAAGAAGATTCTCAAAATGTTGAAATAGCGGCTGGTCAAGATATTCAAATCTCCCAAAACAATGGAAATGCTACCATTGATGATAGCAAAGGAATGATAGAAGAAACTGAAATATGTTTACAATATGAAAAAAGTCATGAAAGTGAAAACTTTGAAGCTAAGGTTTTGGCAGAATGTACCACATTAATAGAAGTTGTTAATTCAGAAGACAAAACTAATAATTGTTTATCAGTTGAAAATACAGAAAATACACCAAATATATTCTCAAAAGAAGATATACGTGATATACCCCCACCTAATGAAGTGAATAGAACTATAGAAGATGAAACAAAAGTAGATGATGATAATTTATTAGCTATTAAGTCTGCTGAATGTGTAGACCCTCAAAGTTATGAGATTGAAATGGAAGATGCTAGTGTTCATAATGAAAGAAACATTGACACTTGTTCACAAACTGACAGTCAAAATGAGAAGATATCATCTTATGACGATAATTCTCAATCTCAAGATGAGAATTCTCAATTGTCTCAAACATTCGATAAATCAATAGCAGCTACAAAAATATTATCTAAAAAGGAATGTAGTGAAACAACAAAAATTGCTATTTTAGATGATTGGGAAGATACAGATTCTCAACCTTCTGACCAAGGTGAAATAAAAACTGTTAATGTGAATAAAATCATAGATGATTGGGCAGACGATGATGAAGAAGAAAGCAAAAAATAAAGCAATTAGTTACAACCATTGAATGGATTGTCTTCTATTTATAGGCACTGAATTACTTTTAATGCAGTTTGTATACCCACTACAATATTTCTAAAAAGAAAAGGTGTATTACGATAAATGGTATTGAAGTGTGACTCAGGAAGGAAATGAATTGAATATTTTATTATCATTTTACGTCAAAGTTTAGACTAGTTAGGTCAGCCAAATATGTTTCGCAGTTCCATTAATACAGATGTAAAACAAGTAAACTATCATTTTATTAGTAGTTTTACATTATTCACTGTGATAAGCTAAATATGTTTTCAATACAGACGAATGACAGAATTATATTACATGTAAGCCAAAAAGTATTTGTTTTTAATGATTATCCCAAGCCTGTACAATTTTTTTATTGTTTTGCTTAATGCCTAGATTTATGTATAATTTGTAATATCAACAATATGGAAACTAACGGGAAATTAATTTGAAAAATTAAAACTGAAATGAACAAATATTGCTGGTGAGTGAACGAGGTACTGCAATTTTTTCAATGATAATATACCCATTATCTCTCTCCACATATATTTGCAGAATTTTTAATTGTCGGCTAATTTTTGCATTTTAAGCTTTCTTCCTGTTCAGATGCACCACTTCTGTGGTGTGATTTGTCAACTTTTCTCTTTGTTGTTCCTTGTGGTTTCCATTTAATTCAACATCAAGGATTATTTGTGTAGCTATAGATGTATTCATTAAATAAGAATGCATTTGGATTGATAGTAACCTTAAAGTTTAAGACGTGATGTGCGTTTTTTACTTTTGCATCTTAAATAACTAGTCCGTTCACCATAATGTGACAGTGATGTCATCGAAAAACCAGTGCAAGATGGCTACACTAGTGGCGTAACAAAACCTCAAATTAAGGGTACAAAATTTAAATTAGTTCTCTAGAGATTGTAAAATTTGTTTAAAACATTTGTTAAGTCTAATATGATGATGTATATTAATAATAATATTATTATGTAATTTGTAAAATGTTTCTACTTTAAGTTCAATTGGTTTTATGAATTTATTTTCACTCAATTTGTTAAAGTTAGACTACATTTATAGACAATAATTTTAACTTAAGAAACATATTCAGTAATTTTCTTCCTTGAAAGCACTTTCTCATCATAATTTTTGTTTTTTCATTATTTCATCTTAATTTAAATGATGTTAGTATTAATTTTATATGCAGAACATTTTGTGAAAGTGGTATTGTCTTATCTTAATTTTGAAGTTGTAAGCATACATATTAGATAAAAACTAGTAGTATGACAAGAAATCATTGGAAACTATAGGTTGTGCAAAGCAAAATGAATAAAAATATTATTCATCAAACAATTTTATCATAGATAAACAATGTTCTAACAAATTTATTTGCCGTATTTAAAGTTAAAATATTATTTTCTCTTGCTTGATATAAATTTCAGAACCATGCAGGATAATTGGATTTATTATTTCTTTAGAAGCAAGTGTATAAATTTTAAGTAGGTATTAACGAAACATTTTATTTTTAAGTAGGTAATGTGACAGAACCAATTTATTAATTAATGGGATGTGCACTTTCCTCCATAATGTCCATTCCCTTAGGTGCAGCTAATAAACTTACTCCGTCATGTTTCTACCATTAGAGAGAAGTGAGATACCTTTGTTTGAAGCTGATGGAGAACCTGTAAGTTAGAGAGATACTTGGCGCTGGCTAGACAAGTTAAGGGGTCTAGTTTTGAAAAGGTCCCCATAAGGTCTATAAGGGCCCTTCATAACACTATGAGAATTTTAAACTTTTTATAAAATACAAAGAGGGAGGTTATTTTAGATTCATATAAAATATCTGTTGAAAACTGGGAGAAGAAGCAGCACATGATAGTCGAGAGATAAGGTTTCAGTAAGATACAACGTGAGAGATTTTGACTAAATATTATAGGGTTAATTTGAGAACGTTATTAGTGATTAGTGAATATGGGTGCGCTGTTATGGTTTTATTTCCTTTTAATTTACCAGAATATTTTATTCTGTCTGCATATTTAATCTGTTTTCCTTATTTAATTTGCGTGATGCTTGTAAAAAAAAACTTTGCCTTTCCTGTTTTAAATGTATATTTTACATTTAAGGGGGTTATTATAAATGTTTCATTGTCTAATATTCTAAAATATCTTAATTAATGTTACTGTGTATAATATATTACTTTTTGTTAAATAACTTTTTTAAGTTGTAGTGTAACTATTATTTATTATTGGTATTAATTATCTATGATATTGTATTTATGTATCTTGATTATTAGTTTGAATATTTGAAGTGATGTTCCCGGAGTTATGTTAATAGGTTTATTGTAAATATATTTTATTTAAAGGAAAAATAGAGATATAACTCTGTTGAAACATTTATTTCTTAAGTGGATATCCCAGGGGATTATACTTTTCCTTCTGACTCTAAATAGGATTTTTGATACTCTCAAAAGTATTCCATAGTAACGTAAATTTTAGCTTATATAAAAAAATGTATATTCTAGAATAGACGTGTGTTAACATGAGCCCATGTACTACTATTTGTTTGTATAATATCTGGTTGGTAGTGATCCTAAGGCACTCAATTTATATTAAGGTTTTATTTTGTTAATCAGGGTCCAGATGTGCTTTGCATTGGGCAAGTAGTCTTGTTCGACCACCACGTGAAGTTGTACAACTGATGTCCAGTTTTCCCTGTTAGTTCATTAACACTATACAATGGTAGAGAGCAACACTTTGAGTAAAGTAGAGACCACCCGCCTGGTCCTTGTTTTCTCGTTCCTTAAGAATTTCGTGCTAGGTGGTAACTGGAAATAGGTTTCCGAAACCTTTGGGTTCTTCCCATATATTACCTAGGGCTATACTTTGTCCCCTTGTATCTTGCTATTATTAATTATATAGTCATATCCAGAAAAACAGCTCGGTGTGAGCTGAGCCAATGTGCCTTCTTGTACTTCACTACATGACACAACCACACATTTCTATGCTGTACTATAATTTACAATGTAACATAAATCATGTGTGGGTTGAGCTAATGTAGCTTCCAATACTTTACTATGTAACAGCCGTATGTTAGCTGAGCCAATGTGCCTTCCTATACTGTGCTACATTTTACTACATAACACAACCTCTTGTAAGCTAACACAGCTAATTCGAATCAATATGGCGATTTATACTTATGAAACTGTACTTATTCAAAACACTGTGTGAGAGGGATCAATGTGCATGAAATATATACCAACAGCTATGTGTGGGTGAGCCTAAGGTCCTTCCCATATGTTATTAATGAATCAACGCCTGCAGGGGGAGTTGAAGTAACTTCCTCATACCAGCAACAAGTTTTGTCGACACACCATTCTGAACTTACACTTATAACTACTCGACACCACAGTGATAGTCAATTGTGATTGTTGTATTGTATATCATGCATTTCAACCATGTTTGGAATCAATTCAGATTTCTATCTTGAAACTGTTTAGCGGTTATTTAACATAAGCTGACTCATTGGATTAAACACCCCTTCCCACCTGTGCAGAGGGTCATTATAAACCTTTCCTTGGCAATAGTGACAATTTTCCCCTCTTGATATTTTCATCGTGATGTTCTTCCCGGAGTTGTCGAGCTAATTATAATAATTTAATTTTATTCGTGGTACATAAGACTGCCCCTCGGTAATTTTTCTTTTCTTCTAAGGAGGCTTATTTCTAGCAGTGAGAATTACAGAATGTTTTGAAAAAATAATAATGAAGTAATTATAACTTTCATAAAATTGCATTTCTTTTTGGAATTGTCCTTTTCAAACTAAACAATGTAGTAGGTTCTCGATGATCATTGTCATTCGTTGCATTTTGTTGGTGAGTTAGGCAATAACTAAGAAAAACTTTATTTCCTCTTGGAAAAAAATAGCATGTTATATATCAAGGGAGAGGAAAACCTTATTTTTCTTGAGGTGTTTTCTCCCGAGGTGTATATTCTATTTTTTACATGACCAAAAGTAGACACAATTTTATAAATAAAGAATTTGTAATAAATCAGAGCTATATAAGTGATCAAAACTTATTCTGATAATACAATTGGTAATAGCTGTTCATTTATCCCTTTAAGTGGCATGAATGTACTGAGCTCTTTTTTTATTTTTTTGTTCTAATTGGTAAACACGAGCTAAGTTTGTCCTCACAAAATAACTTGTCTCATTGCTCAAAATAAGAATTCAACACGAATTAGTTTCCTAAATAATAACGTAAATACCAGGTTAGTTCGTCCTGTAAGTTGACAGTTGGTAATGACAAACTATATTCGACAACAAGGTTATTAGAAAAGTGGTTAAAATGGAATTGGTCAACGGTCTGGAATGAAGGTCTCGGTAATGACATTTATTCATAACTTGACATTTGCGCTTATAGTTCGAACGCATTTTATAATTTTCTAAGAAAGGAATAAGAAAATGTGCAGTAAAGGAAAACTAGCAGAGGCATAACTGCAAGAAATAGCTAATAAAGTTAAATTTAAGAATGAAGAAATTGAAGAAGATAATTATAGTGATGGGTCAGATCTTCTTACACACCAGACAAAAATTTAAGCATTGATGAGAGTCTAATGCTCATCAATTGGAAACAGTTCATTATTTCAAAAATCACGGTTCGGCATAAAACTACGAATTATATGAGTCTATATTGTCATACATTTGGATGTTTATCATATATTCTGGGAAAACTACTGCTATATGAAAAATAAAAAGATTTATAAAATTGTACCCAAGTAGTGATATTATTAGTTGGACCGCTGTTCAATAAAGGCTATTGTTTAACTATAGATAATTTTTACAATTCTATTGACTTGACGGAACAACTAATTATCAACAAAACAGACTATTTTAGGACAATTCGAAAGAATAGAAAGGGACTATCAGAAGAGCTAATAAATAAGAAGGTGAATAAAGGCCAAACACAATCTTATAACAAAAACAAAATTATCCTCAACAAGTGGAAGGATAAAAAGGATATATTTATGATATCAACGATCCATAAAGAACTTTTATAGAAAATGAAGAGGAAAGAAAATAACAAAACCAGATTGTGCTCATGAATGTATGACCAGGTCTGTAAATATGAAACCGAAATTTCCTCATAGATAGCTCTAGTTGCCAACGTAGTAACTGTCAAACCGCGTCATTGGCGCCTTTTTCTTGCATTTACATTTGTCAAACACTTTGAACTCACAACAATACAAGTTCCATACATCATATTTTTTCATAGTGTTGAACATGTCGAATTTTGAGCCTGAAAACTACGATTTGCGGACAGCATTGATTTTCTGTTACCATTTGAAGAAAACTGCTGCATAATCGCATCGAATGCTTGTCGAAGCTTACGGTGAACATGCTGTTGGTAAATCGCAGTGCTTTGAGTGGTTTAAAAAATTCAAAATTAGGGATTTTGACGTGAGAAACGAAGAACGTGGAAGACCTCCGAGGCAGTTTCAAGATGCCGAATTGCAAACATTATTGGATGAGGATGACGTTCAAACGCAACAACACCTCAAGGATCAATTAAATGTGAGACGAGAAGCCGTCTCAATACGTTTGAAAGACAGCAGAAAAACCGGAAAACCACTTGCGAAATGTTGCTCGCCAGGTACAAAATAAAATCATTTCTCCATCGAATTGTGACTGGCGATGAAAAATGGATATATTTCAAGAATCCTAAGCATAAAAGATCATGGATAACTCCAAGTAAACCAGCGACATCGACTGCAAGACCAAATCACTATGGACGGAAGACAATGCTCTATGTTTGGTGGGATCAGAAGGGTGGTGTCTATTATGAGCTACTAAAATCGGGCGAAACCGTTAATACTGAACGCTACCGACTACAAATGAAGGATTTGAACCAAGCTTTGCGTGAAAAACTACCAGAATATCAAAAGGGCAACACAAAGTGATTTTGCTTCGTGATAATGCACCATCACACACAGCAAAACGGGTCAAGGAAACGATTGAACCGTTTAGTTTGCAAATACTTTCGCATGTGGCTTACTCACCAGACTTGGCTCCATCCGATTATTACTTATTTGCGTCAATGGGACACGCACTTGCTGAGCAGCGCTTCACTTCTTACGAAAATGGCTTGATGATTGGTTTGCCTCAAAAGAGCAACAGTTTTTTTGACGTGGCATCCACAAATTGCCAGAGAGATGAGAAATATGTGTAGCTAGCGATGGACAATACTGTGAATAAAATATTTTTTACCATTTTCATACAATAAATGTGTATTTTCTATTAAAAAAAATCCCGTTTCATATTTACAAACCTGGTATGTAACTATGGGAAGTGTTGATCGGTCGGATGTAATAACATTCAACTATAAAAAGTATAAAAAGTTTTCATTGCATGGATATGGTGTTGCATAATGCTATTACTTTATTCAAACTGAATAATAATAATTGTAGCCATTCAACTATAAAAAAATATAAAAAATTGTTCATTGCATGGATAAGTTGTTGCATAATGCCATTACTTTATTCAAACTAAATAATAATAACAATTGTAGCCATGAAAATTTTATGATTATATTAGCAGAAATAGTAATTGAAAAATACCACAAACTTACTGAAAGATCAAACAGGGAGCGACCATGCAAATATCCTAGTGAAGCAAGGTTCACAGAGCGACACTTCTGAGATTTTATTCCTCCTATTGGGAGGAAAGTAGCTCCTACTGTGAAGTATCGACCGTGTTTCTACGCCACGGGAAGTACTCCAGTGCGAAAAACGTAGACGTTTCTACTGATAAAGGAATCTGTCTTTTCCCGTCTAACAAGATGTCCTGTACATAAGGCCAATAAGCGCTGTTCGAAAAAGGTTTTTCTTGTACAAATAAATAAGTTTTAAAAATACGTGTTACTTTTACAACACCCACCAAATATTGAAGATACGTAACAAAGAAGAAAGTCGCACACAAAACTGGCGGCGACAACGGGATAGCAGAGAAGAGGAAACAATAAACCACAAGAAAGGAACCAAGGAACAAACATGAGTCCAGTCTTCCCAGAATATGATGAGAAAACCACCCAACTAGAAAGCTATCTGGAGATATTTGTCTAGAGTTCATAAGATTCCTGATGAAGGTAAGGTGGGAAATTTTTTAAGTTGTATGGATGATTCACTTTATAACAAATTAAAGACAATAGCTTATCCAAGGAAACCAGTTGAGTTAACTATGGAAGAGATAACAAAAGGTCTCTTAGGTCACATTAATCCTAAACCATTAATATGTACTGGGCGAAAAAGGTTTCGTGCTAGGAAGCAAGCAGATGGGTAATCTTTCAATGAATTTTATAGTGGCTTAAAGGAAATTTCTGAAAATTGTGGTTTTACTGACAGGGGAAAGGCGGTTAGAAGAAAAACTGCGCGACCAAATTATATCTGGTATTAAAAGTGAGGTAACTCAAAACTTCTGTCTAACGAATGATGATCTTTAATTAGGAAAAGTTGTTGCAAAAGCATTAGCAGATGAGCAGACATTACAAGGGGTAGAAAATTTAAAAGGGACTAGTTCGGTTCAAGTAAACAAAACTAACTTCTCGGATCAAATAAAAAAATTAATAGTAACTATATAAGTAAACAAAAGAAAAACCTTTAACAGCACATGTTTTAGATGTGGTAATAAGAACCATAAAGCCTAAAATTGAAGATTTATATATTCAAAACGCCATGCATCTAATAAAGTAGGTCATTTGCAAAAAGTTTGTAGAACTAAGAGTGAAACAAATTCTAATAATAACGCGACAGCTGAGGCGGTAAATAGAATGGAGGTAGCCCAAATACCATCTTTAAATACAACAGACCCGAAGAATAAAATTTTAGTTAATGTAAAATTAAATGGGGTTACTGTGCAAATGGAAGCCGACACGGGGCCACTTATTCTTTAATATCAATGAAGACATATCATGAGCTGGGGTTAAAAGTAAAACCAGAGAACTAACATAATATTACAAACTTGATAAACGAAACATCCCGGTGCTAGGATTTGTCACAATTGATACAGAATATAAAAACAAACCATATAAAACTAGTCGGGGATAATTTAGAAACGATAATGGAATTAACGGGTCACGGGTGTTTAAGAGAATACCTGTACAAGATAAAGAGAGAGAGCGAAGACTCTTGTGTGCCCAAGGTTTGACGCGGAGAGGCGTATTTTATACAAACTATGCTGGAGAGCGAGAAAAAGTGGAACAAGATCGAGAATATGGTAACAAACATACTAAAAAGGAAGGAAAGGGACAAATGGAGTCGACAGCGACAGTGTAACAATAACGATGACGGATAAGAGATAGAAAAGACAATTAGAGACACCCTCCACTCTGAAGTAATGCGTGAGCAGTCCCGGAGTGGTTGAAGAGAAGAGAGGAAGGGGTTTTAGCTGGTTAAAGTCCAGCACTACTCAGAACGTTCGGAGTGTCCATGAGGATCTCCCTCCCCTCAAAAAAAAAAAATGGTTGGAATCTTTGGGCATTTTATCAAAAATCCGTACTCTCATTGGGCAACACCAATTGTACCAATAGTTAAACATAATGGTAGTGTAAGGATATGTGGTGACTATAAGACCACACTAAATAAATATGTTCAATTGGTTGAATAGCCAATTCCGAATATCGAAGAAGTTTTGTCAAAAATAGCCACAGGAACTATATTTTCAAAATTTGATATTCGGGAAGCATATTTGCACATGACGGTAACCAACGAAACTTCTGAGCTACTTACAATAAATACTTCAAAAGGCTTATACAGAGTAAATCGGTTTATGTACGGCATATCTAATGCACCAGCATTATGGCAAAGGGCTATGGAGTCTTTGTTCGGGACAATCGAAGGGTTGCAGGTATTTTATGACGAGATTAAAATATCATCTCCAGACTATAAAACGCACGTAAAAAAACTTGAAAAATTCTTTCTAATGTGCCGCAAAAACAATATCAAATTAAATAAAGAAAAATGTCAAGTTAGGGAAAGCAAAATCACCTACCTTCGGTTTAACGTAGATGCTAGGGGTCTTCCAAAAACTAAAGACAAAATCGAAACAATAATTTCCGCAAATGAACAACAAAATGTCACTTAGCTAAAGTCATTCTTAGGCCTAATCACTTATTACAACCGTTTTATTCCAAATATGACCAACAGACTACATTCATTATATAAACTGCTTCAAAAAAATAAGAAATTTATATGGAATGAAAAACATACGGCAGCATTTAATGCCATTAAAAAAGAATTA
>JAWQRN010000120.1:0-37558 GCA_033557685.1 Sperchopsis tessellata
TAGCTGGTAGACTTTTAAGAGTTGGTTACAAAATACACAATTGTATGTATTTGTATATTGATGTGCTAAGCGTATATTAATATTTTTATTATTTATGAATTGGTAATACATAACATTGTCAATTACAGAAAACATACGTACCTTAGTAGGTTGTGTTAGGTAAATATTCCTTACAAATCTTCTATCCTCTAAAACAATTTATGGTCAATAGGTACTTTATCCTAACTACCTATTCTGCTATGTATAATTTATATAATTAATTTAGTTGTTATTGACGTCATCTATTAAAAATAATTAGAAAAATATTATTAGCATATTTGGTAGCACATTCATGTTTGTAAATTATATGAATTCACACTCCTTAATATTTTACTTGTAAATATAATAGCCATTATTACGGAAGTAAAATCCTATAATTTCGTTACATAAAAAAATAACTAAAAATAAAAAGAATATATTGCCTATAATATCAATTTAGCTGCACTTTCTAACCATAATATTATATGTTAAAAAGTTTACTTACATTAAAATAGTATATTGCAACACGAGATATATATGTATATATATATATATATATATATATATATATATATATATATATATATATTTATTTCTATCCAGCTTATAATAAATTTGTCTTATGACCAGATTTGAGCATATGATATCCCGCATTTCCTTTCTTTGATCAGTTGATGAATATTGGTCACAAAAAAATTGATGGTCCAATATTTTATGTTCATTTCACAAATAGTAAATGCATATATTTACACAAATGCTTTTGTTCTTGAAGTTTTCGTAAGTAGCATAAAGAGATAATAAATTTAACTTTCTCAGTCTAACGTATTTTTTAAAATAGCTGTCCTAACGTTATATACTGAGTTATGGCACCCCTAGTCCTTGGCGAATGGTAGTTAGTTGTTCAAGTGAATGATTAACTTACATTATAGCAACAGTTAAAATATTTTAGCCTTTTTAGTAAACTATTATATTATATAAAGAGCATGATGTAAACTATTAATAATAGTTCTGCTGTTGAATTTGAAGGCTATGTTTCTCTATGGAGCCATATGGTCCACTGCATAGAATCTCTTTTGGTAGATATACATTTTTACTAATACTTTCACACTGTTCAGTGTCTGGGCTAGAATCTGCATTTCTTAAATGCTGTATCTATTCTCTTGTTGGCCCTTTACATTATAGAGTTTTTATTTAGTTTCTCTTTGCTGCTGTCTGATTGGCTTTTTGCTTCTATTACACTAAGTCTTAAAAAGACAGACAAACTTGATTCATCTAACTTTATAATGATAAGCCTTGTATTTATGCAAGAGTATGGATGCTTTATTTCTTCAGCATTTGTTTATACCCCCAGAATAACATAGTTTAGTACCAAGTCAAAATGCCACAAATATGTTTCAACTTCAAAATATATGGACGTCATCAATTGAAATCTAATTCCCAATTGACATTATGCATTTCGACTTTTCTCACACCTTTAATAAGGTTTTTTATGCCACTACTCAGTTTACAAATTGGAACATTTCATATTTGGCAATGCTGAGTGTGATGTTGCAGTGCTTTCTTCTGAGGTTGGCTCTTTTTTTGGTATATGACACTGATCTCCAATTTAATGTTTCATGACACTGTAGTAAATATATCGCAGATATAAAATTTTCAACAACCATTGGATACATGATGCCAGTTTACATTCTAACACAGACTCACTTGTCCTATGATGTCAGAATAACTAATCCCACGAAACCTACTGTATTTTGTGGCTGGGAATCCATTTGAACCTGTTGAATAATCTGGGAATTTCTGTTACTAGGGACCTGTTACGGATAGAGCATATGCTTCTTTGGTCTGCAGAGCTAATACCTCTGTATGTCTTTTCCGAAGAACCTTTTCTAATCTCATATATATAAGATATATATACACCCACTTATGGTATCATCTGTAAGTATATAGTCTCCTTGATTGGTGAGAGATATTAGTATGTAAGAGAGTGGGCAAAAATGAGCTACATGCCCTTTCCCCCTGCTGTGGGGTCATTTTTATGAAGACGGGCTTTGTAGTAACCCCCAACTTTATGTATCCTGCGAGGTCAGTTCGGTGTGAACTTGGCACACTTGTTCCATATCTGTAACAACTTCAGATTGACAAATTGTGAACAATTTCTCATAAAAATTAAAACTAAATTTTCTTATTTTGAAACTTGGAAATGTGCTGACATAAATCCCAGCACATGGCTTACTTACGAGCTAAATTGTCTTAATGTATAACATTATACTTCACTTTATTTTTATTAAATTATTTATGTTAAAATCTATTGACTAGAGCCCTAATTTATAATGAAATAAACCATCTTAGTTTATAGGATACCACAGTTAAAATTGACGTTAAACTTCTTCTTTTTAAAATTCTACAAACCTTCATTACAAGACAAAACAATTACACCTAATTTTTTTTCTATTATATTCCTGCTGATAAATAACTCATCAATTATTTAAAACTTTCAAAGAATTTTATTAAAGAAAAATATATTTTCTTATAAAGGAATTATTGATGTAGCTTTGTTTTTGTATTTTGTTTACTTCTTCCTAATCATAAATAAGTGGTTATAAAGTACTAAAATATTTTTATAGATGTGTTTCAATGATGGATTAATATGTAGCAGTTACCAGTTTTATAATAAAAAAAAAACATTTGTTTAGATGCTCTTTTTTGAGTTTTTTAACTTTTATTCAATCAGCAAATTAATATTCTGTTAATTAAAAGTTTTATAGTTCGTGTCTAGCAAACCGATTCTTCAATCAACCCAAAATCTGATAAAATTGGATTATAAACCTTTTTCTATTTTAAACCTGTGTTATATATACACATATATATATATATATATATATATATATATATATATGTGTGTATGTATATATTTTTTATTATTACTATACAAGCTTATTTTCAATTAATATTAGTCGATTTTCTTTAAACATTATTAAATGTATAGGTATAATAAAATTTGCATTAATCTGCACCATTAAATTTTATTTGCAATACCATAATTAAACAATTTGCTACAGACTTAGTAGCAGCTAACTAGGCATGAGCTATTTAGGTTAATTTTGCTTTAGGCGGCGAAACTACAACCCAAGAAACTGTGACCGAAATTACAGATTATGAATATCCAACGAACGCTACTGATTTCGAAGCTCCAGGTATTTTAAATAATGTGCTTCTACTAATGTGACTAACCGTAATTAATAAATCGTAATTAACATATCATTCATCTTGAACACATAAATTTAAGTTTGTCCCCTATAATTTATTTGCATGATATGTTTCTCCCATTACACTGATGACTATTAAAACAAAAACAAACCACTATATGAATTTATTTGGTAAAGATATAATGCACATAGAATATACATTGACATACACACAGCGTTTATACAGTCTACACATCAAAAAATTACAAAATGTAGACTTTATACTAACACTGATATATACTTAGATCCAATAACAACTATTATGTATTATGTATGAATGTGGAAGTCTATTACATTTAATATTATGTATTATGTTCAATAAATATTTATTCTTTAAAATATAGGAGAATTTTACAACAATACCAAGAAATCAGTGAAAAGAAATTTGTAATATTTAATGTTTATTCTGTAAGAGATAATTTCAATATGAGGTGAATATGTACTATAATTTCATCTGAGAATATTGTAACAGTTAATCAAAAAATGGATTAATGATATAACCCAGAAGAATGCAATAGTAACAAACAAGTGGATATAACTATATTCATCGATGGACGTATCAATAAACCCATTTATTGAATATTCTCATGCCTGTGGTCTCCATTCACCTACAATACACTGGATTCACAGTTTTATATTCCTAGTTCACTTAGCAGCTTGATCGTTAACGACTACATACCTAGGCAACATTTTTTTTATTATCTTAAAAATAAGTAAATGTATGTCAGGTTTGTTCTACCTAACTTGTTATTTTGATGGTAAGTAGTTAAAAAAGAAAACCCCAGTAGTCCGTTTTGCTTTATAGATATTATTCAAATGAGTGAATTTCTATAATTGAGGTATTAGAGGTTTCCAACCTAAAGATGGAAGATTTCTCAAATCAATAATATGATAAAATAATAGCTAAGACTGTTAAACTTAATACATTTTTGTTCCTATTTGTGAACTTATGAAATTATAATACAATGCTACAATTTTGGCTTCAATCATTTTCTATAAGCCTATTTCAGAGGCACGAACAGTCGAGGCAATTTATTGATAATATTAGAGGGACTTTGAAATATATTTGTCCCTTTGACAAGTTGTCAAAATTACTAGTTGAAAATATGTGGAAACTACTTATTTATAAAATTCTTGTCACAATATCATGTAAGGTTATGTTTCAGTTGATATTTAAAATAGAATTCACCCATATGCAAATCTATCCCTGCCTGTGAAATAGTCAGATATGTACATGTTGTAGTGTTTGTTATAAGTTTTTATTGACTTAGCGATCCACATGTCATATTTATTATCTAGTATAAATGACTATATTTTGTAGGGATAGGGAAAAAATATTCCTTTATTACATATTAAATTCCATAGGCTTAAACAGAACTGATATTTTGGAAATCTGTACAGCTGTGCCATTTAATAAAATATTACTTACCAGATATTGCAAAGTATAATAATATCTACGCTAAGTGGCACCCTTACATATTGAGTGACAAAAGTTTAGAGATAATTTATTCAAATTGACACAAATTGCCTTTTGCAAAAATTCCTGGAAGAGTAAATATTATTTTTTAAAATAGATTTTTAAGCCAACTTTAATTCCAACTTTCATTTGATTTTGATTCTTCGAATTCTTTTAGATAGCAATCCAAGATTTTCTTTTTATTTTGGTACATCTTGTTGATATCAAAATGACATACATAAAAATATTTGCAAGAAGATAAACAATTGAAAACACAAAAATCAGCATTTGTGTACATCCGGAAGAGAGTCTTCATAGTGCTTCTCAACTAATCGCTGTAGAAAATTAAGTTAGATAAAGATCAATATTTTCAATACTAACAAAGAAATCATATTGACCCCATTCATGAGCTTATTGAAGTTGACTCTGATTGTCGATAACAATTTTGAGAAACTGTGGATATGAGTTACAATAATCCTTCAGACAGATGTATTGTGAAAACCTACAATATCCAGAACTATGGTTCTGGTCCCCATTGTACCTATTGTCTATAATACTGTACTTGCAACAGTAAAGTCTTAATATGAGTATATAATAACTGCAGATGTAGTAATGATAATCTTATGAAAAATAGAAATATAGATAAAAAATGTAACAACTTCTATACAGAAAGTAGAAACTACCATAGGAAATATTTGAATGTAGAAGAGGAATACTACATTCAATATAAAATATGAAGATTGTGCTAATGGATTACTTGTCATGAAATTATTTGACATAACAAGTTATGTGATGTTCAGAGTCAATAAGTACATTTCATAAAAAGACGTTTAAATAATTCAATGAGTACTTAGCGGGTGATTAACAGTTTCAATGAGTGTTTAACATATACATATTTATAAGAACCACTGCCAGCTATACCTGTTACAATTTACAATATACACTTTTCCCTACTTTGTTTTTATTTTTTCAAAGTTTGTTATTTTATAGCTTTGGTATGTAATATTAATTCAACTTTTTTTTACAGGAAACTTTGCTGTATGTAGTGTTCCAAGTGAGATCCTCACTACAACGATAGCACTGATATGCTTATGTTTGAATTTTATATAGATAATTTTAATTTATGAATTGTGATAAAACTAACGAATTTGTACAGGAAAGTTGTAAATTTGTAAATTGTACATATTATTTTAAGTGAATCCAGATTAATAATATATTTTATTACAAATGTTTTAAGATATTTCACCAAAGTGTACTTCTGTAAGTCTATGTATAAATTTATCGTTGTAGATATGTGTTATTTAATTTCCAAACAACTAGTCTCAAACAAGTCAAATAAAGTTTTTAGGTTTGCATTTTGTATTTTTTTGTCATTTCCTGGGAACATAGATTCTTATTAAGTTATTCTTCATATTTGTAACATTTTATAAAGCTTCACAAACCCCTAAAAGTTTGGGGGCTCTCTAAAAGTTTGGTAGTAGACATCCAGCAGCTGCTGAAATTAAGTACAGAATTTATCAGAAAATATATTTCAAAATTAATAACAAGTGTCTGCCTTATTAATGTTATATGCCAATTTGCCAAAATTTCAAAGAAGAGTTTATATACAGGTGTTGTTTAATTGCATTCCGATACTTGAATATATGATTCCTTGGCTAATTTTAAGAGAAAAAGTTCATATAAAGATAGGTCTTAAATGCGTTCATTTTCAAGTTGAATGTTTTGATCTCTATTTGATTTTATTTTTTTTTTCACATTTTTCATAATTAAATATGGGTTAATATTTTTTTGGGGGGTTGTGTATACTTTTTCCATCCCAAATTTTATTCTGGTACATCACTGGTATTTAAAGTTGTTTAGTTACATATTTTTGATATCTCTGTTTGTAATGTACTTAACAAAACTGACATAGGCACACTATCAAAAAGTATGAGAGGGAGAACAACATACCACTTCACCCAGATTCTTGAGAGAAGGTAGCTGTTGGAATTTATTTCAAGACTCTGTAAGCTTAAACAGCAGTTCATAGTGAATACCCTATCACCATGTTACAATGCCAGACAGCAGACCAGTGGCGGCTTAAAGCTGATGCAATTCTGCTATACGAGACTCACCTCTCGAAAAATAAACAGCTCAAGCTCCCGAAATATGTCATGTAGTGAACGATAGACCTGGATGGATACAATATTGTGGTACTGCAATTATCAACAAGAGAAACCTGCAGCACGCAGTAGTTGATAGTCCACTACTCCAGACAGTTGAAGTGACTACGGTGATAGCTACAATTTCCGGGCAAGAGATGTTACTCGCTGTATTATATAACCCTCCAAACCTTTGACTCAAGGTATATGGCCTATCCTTCTGCAAAGCATAAAATCACCAGTTATTATAGCTGGAGATTTAAATGTTAAGTATCAAGCCTGGAACTCTTGGATAAGAAATTCTAAGGACCGGTGTTGTACCATTATGCTGAATCATAGTCTCTCTTAAGGAACTGACTCACTTCCTCTTCCAGGGAGGAAATGGTGATGTCCTTGGCGTGGTTATAATCTGTACAATTAGAAATTACTATAGAATATGGTTTCTGTCTGAACTGGATAGCAATCACAACAAACTGAAGGGCTCTGGTCCAAAAGTTATACAACGAAATTGACTGGGCAAGTGTACTGCAAAGATTGGCCAAGTGGCAGGTGAAGCTTTTGAGCTGAAATCTCTAGCAGAAGATGATCTACCGGTAGAAAAGCTCATAGAGTCGATGAAAAGTTGCCTTGCATAGGCTGACTAGATGCAAATGAATGCACATCAGCAAAAATCAAGAAGCACGGTCTGGCTCACCGGAACCAGAAGTAGGCTGATACAGCCTCGGTAATGTCACCTACTAACAAGTCAGTCTAGCAGTGCACTAGAAGGTTGCTGAAATTCACTATGGTTCATAAGGACTTGTTGGTGTTGATACTCTTGTCTTCGATCACGACGGCAAAGTTGAACTAGTAGCAAACACACTTGAAGGACAGTTTACACCTAACCCTCCTGCGAAAGTAGCAGAAAATGTATATTTCAAACCCTATGTTGTTCGATATTTCGAACAACAGGCTGTACTCGAGGCACAGCTTATCACCATATGAGAAGTGTTTGCAATGAAAATAATAACAGAACCACGTGAAGAAATAAGGCTAGTTTTCAAGATAGAATCCCGAAGAAGACTAGTCGTCCATGTACTAAGATATTTTGGAGTACTACCTGTTAATTAATATTAAAGAAGAAAATATCAAGGTTGATACATTGGTTAGTTCTCTATCGTTAAAAACGTACCATGTGGTTAAGAACCTATTTCATCCTACATATTCTAAGAAGAATTTTAGAGCTATATGTAGCTGGAAAATGAATTCAAGATTCAGTGTATCATTGTGAAATTGCTGCCGTTGTTTCTGTCTATCTCTGAACTTAACGTACTAAGGCTATATGACTAAAAAGGCTTATCGGTTCGAAACATTTTTTATTATTCAGATACGCAGTGAGTCTCTTGCTGTACTCTTAAACTATGCAAAAAGTATCCCATACCAGAATAACGCAATAATTTCAAAACAATATAAAAGTTTTTTTTGTAAATGCGAATTATTTTGATGTGTTTCTGACAATTATTTTGTATTTTAGTTACATTCATGTGTACAAGTTAAACACGAATAAAAAAAATGACGCTGATGGATGAAAGATTTGAATTCAATTTCAAAAAGTAAATGATGCACAGTTATAAACATGCTTAAAGCACGCTTGTATGAATATAGAGCCATATACAGTTTGTTGCTGAACCTACTAAATTATAAATACTACTTACCTGCTATACCATCATACTTATATCGTCGGCATACTACTAAAAAACTCTAATTTAGCCGTTTTCAAGAAGCAGAAAATACACTGCTTCTAATAAAATTAAATAAATTCTGCGATAACCAGACAAATCACACGAGTTCCACAAACATCAATATTCACCTTCATTTTAAAACTAGACACCCAGAATAACTATAGATTTCAAGTGGAACATGTCAATTTTGGTTTCAAGGGAAAGTTCAAAACCACTATCGAATATTTTTTTTGTTCAGCCCTTTCATTCCCAGCCACCCCAACTTTGAAATCTCAAATTCCCTTCTCTATCTTGTGACACATCATTTTGAGAGAATACGAATCCACATATTGATCTTCTAGAAAAACTGAGTACATTTCTTAAGAAACACATGTGGATTATGATTGTTCCTGTCAGTACAATTGTGTTTACTGAAAAAGGTCGATTCATTATAGAAATTAATTTATCTGTCATATGTATATGACACAGTTCCTGATAAATTTGCAGTTAAAAAAAAACTAATTCGTTCTAAGCACCTTATCCAAAGAGCCAATGTAATTGTGAATTGACTAGGTACTTTTAAAATGGAATTGGTCCACAGCAAAATTACCAAGAACTACGATATTTGCAGCTTCCGCTAGAATTCTCAGGTAATTATTTTTTTACACAAACTACAACTTTTCGTACTAAATTGAGCTCATAATTGCTGTAATAAATTTTTACCAAGGTGTCACTGATTAAAAATAGAAGCAGTTCAACGAATGCAACGATCTTCACTTAAGTGAAGATAATTTCTGTTTTCTTTACTTAAGTGTAAACCATTGTAAAACACTGTTTTTTTTTGTTATTAATACTGACACTGACAAATAACTCTGGACTCTAAATTTTAAGCCATTATAAACAATAGTTTTCTTGTTCTAATAAAAATATCTTTTTTCCCAAAAATTATACCATTTCTTTTCAATCAAAGTTTATTGATTGAAGAAAAAATACTCCTTATCGTTGATGTTACTGCAAGGCATCGTTATCTATAAAAGTACTATTTCTTTAGTTGTTTATGGGTTTCCAAATTGGGGACGTGATAAATTCTAATAAACTTCACATTGAAATTATTAACATTACACAAATACAAAGTAAACGGAGATTATTTATACGCCAATATCGCGGACTTGGGTCATCTCCAAAAATATTAAAAGTCTAATACCACTACTTATTAGTAACAAAGTACATTTTTAATATACCATTTGTTTGGATTTTAATTTTGTAAAAGCTATAAGATTTTTAGATTAACATATAAGGTAGAAAAACACAGAATTCTAGATGTTCTCGTGATATGTTTAGCAAACATCACCCGAAGAAAAGGATATCGGTAATTAAAAAAGCACATACAGTTGTTTATTTTTAAATAGTTTATTTCATTTCTTCAATGAATTAATTCAACAAAAGCAATTATATAAATTAACAACAATAAAATAAATAATATTTGGACGTTTCAGGTTTTCCGTTAGACGAAAAATATTGCACATGCCCAGTTAATAACAATAATACTAATCAGTTACAACAGGTCATAATAGTAAAAGTAGAATAAATATACTACTTTTAAATAAATAAATAGATGACTAATTTTCTATAGTGAGATTCTATTAATCAATTATTTGTCGATAACACAATTAAATTATGTGGCAGCGTTTTCATAAGTAACTTCTGCATGGTATCCTGTGTCATCTACAAAGTATTCAACTTTTTGCATCCTGCCATCGGGTAGACGTACGTGGTATCTTCCTTTGGCATTACCACCATCTCTAGTTTCTTCATGACCATAGTCGTTTCCATTGTCAAAATCTCGAATTCGATATCCAAAAGCATATTTTGCGGCGTAGGACAGCTGCAACACATATATAATTATTCTTAAATGTTAGAGAAGACAAAATAATATTTTAGTTACTATTATATATATATATATATATATATATATATATATATATATATATATATATCACTTCTATTAGCTGGTAGACTTTTAAGAGTTGGTTACAAAATACACAATTGTATGTATTTGTATATTGATGTGCTAAGCGTATATATGTATGTAGGTATGTATCTACTAACACATTTGTAGATATTCGGCACTTTATGAATTATAAAAAATGGCTTAATTTACTCACGCAAGCTGCCAATCACATAATCTAATCTCAAAGGAGTGAGAAGAGCGCTCGATCACTGATAAAGGGGCGACATTGTTGTTGGAATAATTGTACAAACAAAAAAATAGATGTAACTCTATTGGAAAATGGAGATATTTCCTATTGCCTTATTCAATTCGGCGGAACAGTTTCCAATCAGGTGGAGAGTAAGAAAATTATACGACATTAGTTTTAAATAAACATACTTATCATAAGCTTGCTCTATAGTACCAGTAGACTTGCAGTTCCAGAAACTACAATCCACAATCAACTTTGGATCAGCAAACAAAAGGCAATGGTAATAAAAAGAGCAATCACTAAGATAGACGCGTTATAGTAATCTTTTCAACTTTGTTCATAAGCTTAAGCCATGTTATAGCTCATATCGTATCAATAATAATAAAGTATTGAAGTAAAATGACGTATCCATTATCCACACCAATCATCAAATCTCCACAGTCAAAGAAATGTGTTGTTGTTTATTTATTTATTTAAAGTCGGCTTATTTCTGCTGATGTGGCCAGTCACCGACGCAAGGTAGTAGACTCCCACAGTTAACTGGCTATGACATATAGAGGCCACGCTATACATATATCAAATCCCAAGTAAAAAGACTCTGAGTAAAAACACGTTTCAGTTCAATTGTACAAAATATTTCCATTAAACCAACCTCTAAAGTTGTCTGAAGTCTTTTCTAATGATAAAATAAAAACAAATAAATAATTGTGGAAATAGTAAATACAGAAATCCTGAAGTATAAAATAAGTTAATGACGGTTAACTTGAACTCTTATGTAAATTAATTTGGAAAAACTAGTCTGGAAGATTTAAATTAAAATTAGAAATAGTTTATAAACAATTTTCTAAATAGTAGAATAAATATTAAATTGTAAGGGGTAGACTAGTTTCGTAAAATAAACAAAAACAAGCGAACTTTAAAAACTAAGAATATATATTTTCGAAAGTGGTTAACTTAAATGAAATAAAATAAACACAAGTTGTACAATTGAATGCTATACGAACGGATGTACAACAAAATAGAACACAACAAATAGGTACCCTGTTTGTTGACCTTTTATTACGTCCACTTACTCCGACCTCTGGATCAACTCTGAGGTGTTCTTATGGCCATTGTATCTATGCGCCTCATCAAGTATTTCAATTATATTTGTTGCATCATCAATTTTAACTTCATTAGATGTGTTTACATATGTTTCCTCTTCACAAATCCTATTCATGGGTATTTCTGTTTCAAATCCAGCTGTGGTTATAAGTTGAGTTTCATATGTTTCATTATTTCTATTTTGTTTTAAATCATATGTAGTTTTGTATTCAGAAAATTGTGCTGTTTCGAGATCTGTTACCTCAACTGGCACTCTATATGCGGGAACTGGTATCAGCTGCACAAGCAATGCAGTGCTGTCCCTGGAGTTTTTGTTATACTGGGCCGGATGTACACGCTAGGGAGTTTATACAGTTTCTTTTCTGTTGTCCTACCTCTCCCCATTTAAAACATGTGCCTCTCGGGGTTTTGGGCTGCTTGCAGGTTGTGTACAGGTGACCGCCTTTGCCACAGTTGTAGCAACGGATGTTGCTGCTGCCATCTTCCTTGGATTCTTTCTACATTGCAATATCACCGATGAGAAATACCGTTTGCTGTTTGTGATATCGTTCATGAGCTTCAACATTTGTGTGTTGTCCTAAACAACTTTAACTTAGCCTGCGTTTGTAAGATGTCGTTATCAAATCCTCCAGTTAGATATCTAATAACATTCCTGTCTTCTAATTTTAATTTATTTCGCAGAATAATTTTATCATGGAGATACACAGTTTTTCCATCGCCTGGCCTCAAATCTTAGCATTGATGTAATGCGATTTTCTCTACATGTATATTCGAAAGTGGTTAACTCAAATGAAATGAAATAAACACAGGTTGGCATTTGATACGATACGAACGGATACACAAAATAGAACACAACACATAGCTACCCTATTTGTTGACCTTTTATTACGTCCACATATCCCGGTTTCTGGATCTGGATCAACACTGGGGTGTTCTTGAGGTGGTTGTATATATGCGCCTCAGCGACACCAGGTGGTTGGTCGGAGGCGCCTAAACGTACTAAGTAGTACGGCGTGAAAATTTAAAATTCAAATTTATCTTACAAAATAAACATCGCGTACCTATCCGACAGCCCAGTGACGTGTGTACCATTTAAAATTCGACTAACCAACTATTATTCGTACGTGATCTGTTTTATAGCCTCGAAGAAAGGCCGAGGTATCATGTGTTTTAACAGTGAAGGACGTGAATTAATGATTCTAGACATAAAAGAAAAGTTAGTTATGGATGACCAGAATTACATATGAAATATTTCGGCAAACTGATTGAAAAGAAAATATTAAATTAATTATAAAATAAGTGGGAACACAATAATATATAATTTTATTTCTGTCACTATATAAATTTATTTTGAGAATGCTTTTGTATCCCTGCATATAAGGGAGATATTCCAAATAAATAAATTAAGACAGGTAATACAAATTTTAATAATATCACAATTATTATATACAATGAGCAATTAAAGTTTGAAATGAAATTTATAATGCGTTTTCGGTTGACTCGTAGACAGAACGCTCGAAGACAATTTTATTTTTTCCTAGGAGTTTTTTCCTTATGGTAATGGACTTTTGCTCTCCTACCTTATGGGCTATGACGTCATCGATCAACAGCACAAAACAATGCAGATAATTCATTCGTTGAATTAACATAACTCGCCTTGAAAATGTCCCTTGCAACAGTGGACGAAACGTCGGAACTTGTCAGAGCCTCTACACGGTTTCCACCAGTATAGCACAATACATTTTCATACGTGAAAAACTCCTACGAAAAAATTAAAACTCACGTATTCTAGCGTTTTATCTATAAGCCAACCAAAAAATTTAAGTGTAATGTATGTATTTTACCTCAATTTTGTGAAGAAAATGTGACCTTGCTATGTTGTATGAAATAGGATACAATAAAAATTTATAAATATAATAATTCAGTTGTAATCAGATATGACATTAATTTACCGTATAGTCAAATATTGCTCATATTTGCTCATGATGATAGTTCAAATAGTATCTCGGAGAGTTTCGTTGTTGTGTACACGTGCCCATATTGAGACTTTTCACTTTCAATTACAAAGCACATATGTGGTGAGAATATGTAAGTCTTAATGTTGTTTCCGGGTAGAAATCGCGCAGAGGCTCTAATAAATGCTGACGTTTTGTCTACTGTTGCAAGGGACATTTTTAAGGCGAGTGATGCTATTCCAATGAACGAAGTCAATGTACTGATTTCATTCGTAGAAGTAAGGTGTTTTTCAACAGTGAACGAAACGTTAGCACTTATTATAGCTTGTACAAGGTTTCCACTAGGAAACAACGAAAAACTCGAACACGGCTGAAGCAAGGCTCGCAGATGTAATGTAAAGGTGGCCAAAATTGAGCGCCGGATTTAAATTTCGAGCCATAATTTTGTTTTGCGGTTGGTAACTTTGATACTTTGACAGTTATAATCTATGATTCTTCCGATTGGAAAATATAGAACTCTATACGAAAGAACACAGCGTTATTATTGTTAAGACGCATTACAAATTCGGTGACAATTTTTCAGAGACGTCACCAAAAGAGTCAGCTATCCGAAAATAGATTAAAAAATTTGATAAAACTGGATCGGTAATGGATGCAAGACTTCATAAGTATAAACGTGGGACAAGGTCCTGTGAGCATATTGCCATGGATAATTTAAATCCAGCGCTCAATTTGGGCCACCTTTATTACCTGCACGAGTCTGCGATAAATTGTTACCTGAGCAACTAAAAGTTTACCTGTACCTAATGATGGCTATTGCTGTATAAAAAATGTCAGGGAAGTCAAAAAAGTAAATAAAGCACCATGAAGTTCTACTAGATCATTTAGGTCAGTTTGCCCACAACAAGAGCAAAGGAAGAAATCCAGTAACACACTGAGTACTTATAATACATATCACTAAAATAAACAATCAATCTGAATGGCTATTATTAATCAATCAAAAAGCTGAAGTACTAAGTTCCTGGTTATAGTAATGTAAATTGTTTGAAGCTGGATATAAAATAACAGTATAGTGTGGAAACTATTCCAAGTAGTTTATCATGGAGGTGGAATCTGTCTGTAAATATATCAATAGTATCACGAATTTTAAATAACTAAGCCTTGAAATCGTAAATAATACTTCAGTTCCTTTACTCAGACCCTGGCTGATGAGAGTATGATGGTGATTTAAACTTAAAATAACAAGAGCACTGTTATTATTATTGTGGTAAGCATAAAGAAAGAAAGAATACTTAAAGACTCACATACAAGTTTTATAAACTATTGTTGATTTATATATTTGTGGAATAGTTGCAAACGCATTATATTCTGCAACAGCACAAACACAGAAGCCAATATTTTGTTCAGAAGAAATTATGTTTAACATCTCGCAAAAGTAATTTCGATAAAGCATTAGATAAAGCAAACGATTTCCTAGTATGCACAAACGTAAAAAATTAAAGAAGAAAATGTCGTTTGACCCCAAATAAAAGCACTGAAAGGTGTTGTATTGAAACGAAGATACTGAATACTGAACCAATCACTGACGATGTTTAAACCAGTTGTGTACGAGGTGCTTGAAAACCGGTAATACATAAATAACGATTATCTTGTGTCAACTTTATTTGAATATCATAATCATATTGAGAGCCGATAAATTTGTACATTTACACTTGATAATTTTGGAGCTGTGAGGGATGAGTAAGAGAAACGCTTTCATAAGGATATACTCACTATGGAAAAACTTTACATCTTAAGAAGTTCACAATGGTATACACAAAAATGTAGCAGGTATTTCTACATATTATAATAATTAATTACCAGTTAAAATCATTGGTCATTGTTAAATATTTAAAATTTTGAGAACCGGTATACATTTCGATGTAGACATGACATATAAAGACTAATATAATGTTTAGTTAGAATAATTACATCAATTGCTTTAGATTATAAAATAGTTAGATTTTCCATAGTTGAAAATGTAATAATGTAAAGTATGCATATAGTGATACATTCGATCGGTATTTGTATCATTTACAGATAAAATAAATAAGAACAATATCATATAATAATCTATCAAAAGCGCAATCGTAAACACACACATAATTAACGATTATTATTTTCTACGTGATAATTATAGACTATACTAGTGACAGTTTCACGAAATAATTTTGTATTGAAATTTTAGTTATAACTAGAAAGTATATTTGTACTTTAATATTGGAAAGTAGCACATAACATATGTTTAATTGTCAATAACAGATACAAGAAATGGTTCATAATTATTGCCAGTCAGAAGCGAGACTTGAATGAAGGTAGATGACTATCGAGTTAAGTTTCCCCTTGAGACGTGTACGTGTTCAAAGGAAATATGTGCCCAAGTTGCATCACTGCACTGAGATTTAGTTTTCAAATAATATAAGTAAACTGAATTTGAACAGAAAGGAGAAAAATAAAGAGATACTGTTTAACATATTTTATTAATGCTATTATGGTATTGTACACAACAACTGTCACTAGTATTATTTACATTTTTAAGTCCTTTTCACAATGTATATTACAGAAACAAGTTACCACTTAATATAGCAGTTTTAATCTACACCCCATTTTAAGCAGCCAAATTTCTAAACTTATAAAATAAACTTAAGATCATTAAACTCCCTATCACTAATGATATTATGATAACGGCAATAACGTTTCTTTAAAGAGTGGCAAAATCCTTAATTTTCAATTTAACGTAAATTTGAGAATAAAGAAATCTAATACTTTGCCGAAAGTATGATAAGGACAAAGAAAATAAAGGATAAATATATCTATATAAGGGAGAGTACATTGATGTCTTTGATTCGATATGGTGTTTTGGGCGCTTTGGGTTGAATTTAAAACTCAGAAGAGAGCTGTGCGTATAATGTTTCGTTTTAATGGGAACGAATCAGGTATAGATACTTCTCAAACTAATAAAATATTCTCTTCCCGCAATTTATATTTTTTCTATGTTAATGTACGTTCTTCTGCATCAAGATTTCCTTGAGAGGAACTTACATATGCATGAATATAACACGAGAAATCGTGAACATCTTAGAACGGATGCCCCAAACTACACTAGGTTTGTAAACGGTACAATTTATTGGGCAATAGTCTTATTTAACAAGTTGCCGAGGAGAATTTAAACACTTGGATCGGAATATGCATTCAAGTAGTCCATCAAGCAACTTTGATTATCGGACGTCTTTTATTTATTGGCAGAAGTCGAAATATTTCTTGAAAATGCATAGTTAATATAATGTTCCGTTTTCCTGGTTTTTGACTGATATGTGTGGCACTTCGTTGACTACTTTGTTTTTGACTTTAGCAATAATTTATGTATGTTGTTTCACCTTTTTGATTATTTTCTGTGCTCCTATTGTGGGGTTATGTATAACATTATTCACAGGTGCTGGTACTTTCGAAGTACTTACTAATTACTTGAATTTACAATTTACTTCTTATATTCTAAAAATTACATTTACAGGTTATAGCATTTTTGAGTTAACATGTACACACACCATACCAAAAATAGTTATATCTGTTTCAGGGGATCCAAAAACTTCGAACTTCGAAAACCGGAAGTCAGTTCTTTGCGTTTAAAATATTTTATCCTTAATATTATAAGTGGAGAAATTAAAACATAAAACTGTTTTTTTCTATTCTGTTAGTAGGTGCTATAAATTAAGAATGTTAAAAATATATGGATTCAAATTCATTAAGACAAGTTATATTTATATTCTATTTTTTCGCTGTAATAAATTGTCCATTTTTTACACAAAAAGATTTAATATATAGTAAAAAAGTTCAAAACATTCCCAGAATATTTGATATACGTATCCTAAATAGTGTACATCATTTTCATGATAATCGATGTTTTAAAAGTCTGCAGTGTTCCTTTGTTGCTCAAATTTTGAAGGGCAATTTAACATTTATTATAAAATAAAATCAGCAGGATACAAAATGAGAAACACCTACCAGAAACGGTAATGTATAAAAGACTTAAGTGTGTCATATATAAAGATTTTCATTCAATTAACTTACAGATCTTATATTTCATTAATACCTGTATATAATAGATTCGTAACTACGAATTACTCACACAGCATGCATTCGCAAATTATTCAACTAGAAATATAATATGCTTTACATCTGTTCTTTTAATTTAGTGTTAAGATATGTAGTAATTTAGAAAACATTTTAATTCCGACGATTATTGAAATAAAATGTTGGCAATGACTCTTAATATATGCAAAGTATTCTTGAAAAGTGTCATTGACAAGATGAGTTTAAAACATTTGTGAAGAAAGTGAAAGCAATTTTTAACTTATTAGCCGATAAATTATGTAAATTTCTGATAATATGATTTAAATAAACAACTTCGGTATTCAATATGCATATCAATAAAATAAACAAAGATATTTTAAAAATTTTGAAAACATTTTGGGTGCACTTAAATGAAATTTGTATAAACATTTATTAAGTGAGAGTAAATGATGCAAAATGAAAAGGTCAGACCAGAAAAAATTAGACATAATGATCGATAGTAAAAATATATTAAATAATTGTCAAGAAGATTTTGAGAAAACATAATGGTAAACACGGAACGGGTTTTACTGAAATATATTATATTCAAACTGATAGATTTTGGTAAAAAATTACATTCAGTAACAAGCAAGTATTTTTTAATTTTTCTGGAATGATATTTACAAAATTAACTAATATATTTAGGGGTGGGGTCTTTGTCCATCTATCTCATATATATTTGAATTTCCAAACCAAAATCTAAAAAACAGTTGTATAAAAAATCGGTATATAGTAAAATAATTGAACAATAATTATTTTACGCCATTTTTGCACGTTTTTTTGTTGTTCGAATTCGCTTTGCAGACGTTCAGCAACATTTTGGAAATTGATAACATATTATGAAAACTTGTTTTTATATGCAGGTTAAACATTTGTTCACGTATGATTTGTATTTTAGGATTTAAATTTTAATTTGAAATTGTAGTAAATAAAATAGACTCCAACTTTAAGTACATATAGGCTGAACTAATTTTCTGAAGTTATAACTCATTAACGGACATTAGTGTTATTACAAGGGAAAATTATTTTGTTTCAATATTATTACATTTGTAATATCAACCCTAAAAATATGATTAGATAACCAGGCTTAATCTCATACTGTTATCTGAAAACGAGAAAATGGTACCGGCAGCTGATTCTCAACAAACTATAGCTAATCCTCATATTTAGAGCAAAAACAAATTTGTGTATTTGTAAGCTATTATAAAATCTCGATGCGAACAAAATATAATGCAACGTTTTGCAAAATAAAATCAGGATAATGTTATATATTAAATGACACGCAAAAAGCAAATAAAAGACCTCTTACATTAATAATAAATAACTCACCGTTTACAGGAAATTCAGATACTTTATATTCTGATAGTATTGTATTACCTGACAAGTTTTTACCAGGGTTCTAGATCTGTTCGCAAAATAATATTATTTCAGAAGATTTAGTAAATAAATATAAATTACAACCTTGTATGAAAAATATATATAAAATAATTTTTTTGTGTTGTTAAACAAATGTTTCAGAAACCTTAATGATACGATCCAAGATTTTATGAACAAACAAAACGGATATCGACATTCAGTACAATTATTTAACGGTAGTACCGTAACAAAATTTAAAAAAACTAAAGCTATTGCCAATCATATTTTACATTTCATTAAACATTCGGAACTAGATATTTCAAAATAATGGAGGTATTAAATAAAACGGTAATTATCTTTATGGAAGGTATTTTCTGGTTGAAACCCTGTAGAGGCTCTTAAAAGTGCCGAAGTTGCGTCTACTGTTGCACGGGACATTTTCAAAGTAGTTGATGTTATTTCAGTGGTTGAACTTATATAGGAAAATACTGTAGTGGGGGTAGCACTAGTGTGCCGCAGTTCTATTCGGATAGTTGTTATCGAGCTCCTACACACGATACTCGAACAGAAACGATTGGAAGTTGAAAACCAACGTTCTGGGGAAATAGAAAGACTATCAAGCCAATACTTTGGTATTTTTAAAAAAAATTGGTTGTTTGAGTGACGTAACCAAAGCGAGTATAGCTTGTGTACTCCTTTAGACGAATGTCAATCGTATGCTTGGTATTTTCGATATAAACCTTACCACAGGAGTAAGAGACCTGAAACCCCCTTCGTTTTACAGCGGAATATTATATTTTGAAGAAAGGTGAACTAAAGAGATCTTTTAAATTGAAGAGAAGACCGATTTTTGTAAAATTTTCTTAGAATATAGACGATTTTGGCCATCGAATCCTTAAAATATGTTACCTTTATCTCAAGGGTATTTCCGACAACGATAGGTGGATTTATAAAACATCTTTTTGACCTTTGATTAATGATAAATCATATCTATTGTACAAAAGAGCATCGTTGATAGTACGCAACTCCTGAGAAAGTAGAGTTGTATCTCACAACTTGAAAGCTCGCTGTACGACTAATTAATCACATACATTTTCGGACAGCAGAGATATTGTGACAATGTATGAAGGTACCTTTTAACATGGGCGGGCTCACGATAAACATAATGGAGATGTGAATCTACGTTTATCTAAAAAAGAAAGAGGACCAGATGACAATCTTCATCGCAAAACGAATATTGGGATGTTGGGGATTGACGTGATTGAAAAAGGCATTTAGTGAATTTCTTCCCAGCAACTATATAACATACATGTTATTTGCGTAATAGAACCAGCATTTGAGCTTTATATCGGAGGACGATAATTCCGACTGTTCTAATACCTCCACAAAAATATTTGCAGTAATAGCAGACAACGGAGAACCCATAGCAGTTTCAGAACTATGTTCAGAGAATTGGTCCCTATTCGTAAATAATCCTCCTCTCTCCGTAAATCTCTAATGTTGCTAATAGAAGGATCGCCGGATATACTGGTGAGAAGGGACTTGGCATCGAAGTTGATCATTAACATAACATACATAGACATATTTATTAACGACATTACTAGATAGTCTATTTCTTTTTAATTTCTAATAATTCTCAAAAATATGAAATAATTTTACAAACTAATTTTGGCAATAGATACATGACAATTTTGGCATTTTAGGAGCTAGTCATATACTAAAAATCTGTCCAAGAAAATGAGAAGAGTTTTGTATGTGGGATTCGGATCGTCCTACAAATTTGCTCTGTAACGGGGTCAAGAATCGGGCCAATTTGTATGTGGGAGATCCTACTAAACTAATAATTGATCGAAAATGCATCAAAGCTGAAAGAAACGTCTTGTATACTATTCGCCAAGGATTCAACACAAATTGGCCGCATTCTAAGAAAATTCTTTCTGCGGTTTATCTGGTATTTTGTTCATGTGGTAAGCTTTCTATTGGAGAAATCAAGCGTATGATTACTACTCGGTTAAAAGAGCACAAACGTTGTACTCGTTTTGGTCATATTAGTAAATCAGCCGTGGCTTTTATGAAATAGATCATACCACATTATGTTTCATGATAGCAAAGTCTTAGCTCGAAAGCTATCGTATTTTCAGAACATTCAGAGAAGCCGTTGATGTTATAGCTGTCTCAATAATATTAATGGGGGCAATGGTTTGCAAGACCCCCTGGCTGATTTTTCTTCTTCTACCACTCGATAATATCTACCAGAATGGAACTGCGCTGTCTTAGTGGTAATATTCACTCAGTCCGGTTCAGTATGTTGAAGTAATTCATTGAAGTAACATAACTCGCCCATAACAAAGCCCTATCAAGTATGCGCTTACTCGGATGACATATTAATCATGGCAAGAAGCTATAGGACTTTAGTGGAGACTTTCGTAAACATAGAAAGATAGATGAAAATGTTGGGGCTGATGATATATGAAAATAAAACAAAGTATCTCAGACTATCACGGGACAACCAACGGAGAGCTCCGGAAAACATAACAATAGACACTTATAATTTCGAAAGAGTAGCAAGCTTCAAGTACCTTGGTGTTCAATTCAACAATTCTAATTCCATGACATTGTGCTTGCAAGAAAGGATACAGGCTGTAAACAGATGTTATTATACACACATGAAACTTTTCAAGTCAAAGATTATATCCAATAACTCTAAACTGAGGATGTATAAAATCTTAGTAAGGTCTGTTTTGTCTTTTGTGCGGAAACGTGGAATATGGCGGAGGTCGACCAAAATTCCGTCAGAATCTTTGAATGCAAAATATTAAGAAAGATCTACGTCTAGGGGCAGACATAAGAATACGAATCAATCACGAACTGCAAGTACCGATAGTGGGGGAGGATAAAGTAAGATTCATAAAAGCACAGAGGATCAGATGGGCCGGGTACATGTTAAGAATGCCGGAAGATAGAGCCCCCAAAATTATATACAAGGCTGTACTAACTACCTCAAGGGATAGAGGTACACGTAGAGCAAGATGGAGAGACAAGCTGAGAGATGACATGACAATTCTACAGGTGCCAAATTGGGATAGAATGGCCGGGGATCGGGTTACGTGAAAGAGGATTGTTAAGGAGGCCTCTACACGGTTTCCACCCGGAAATACCATTTATATATGGTGGAAGTTTTAATATGAATAGTTAACCAGCTCGCTTTTAATATTAAAGCCAACAATAATTAATAAAGGGGCCCAAATCTAAAGTTTAAGGCTAGGACTATTTAAATAATAATTATGCCATGATCTATATGTTCTGGGGCCAGTATATTTTCTTTCAAGCAAATTAATTTTAAAAAATTGATTCGTAGTAGTTATTGATCAGAAATGGAAGTATGCAAAATTGATCACGCACATTTTTTTATGATAAATAACTATCTTGCACTGTCCATATTAGAAGCAAATTATCTGTAACTATACGTAATCAAATATTTAATAGACTTGACCGTTACTTCATGAAACTTCATATTTAAAAATTACGAGGTAAATAATATACTTTGTATAGTTACACAAATTTTATAATTTTATTGACTAGTTTTTTTAAATTTTGAATATGTTTTATAAAACAAAACTAGTCAAAATTATAAAATCTGTGAAACTATGCCTCATAATTTTTACAATCAAATATATTTCTAAACAAAAATCTATTAGATCTGACAGAAGTTAAATTTAGTGTCATTTCCTGTTATTTGGGTCCTACTCTTGACTTCAACAATGAGTTCATTGTGATAGTGACAGCGACCTGGTGCATCTATTTTATTCAATTTCTGTATATTCTGTATATATATATATATATATATATATATATATATATATGTATGTATCATTTATATACTGAACAGGAGAATTATTTTATAATTTTGTTAATTTTTCAACTTGTTACAAATTTTAATTGTAAGTGAAAGAAAAGTTGATGCTTTATCCTGTTCCTCCTAAATACTTGATAATAATAATCAAACAATATAAATTTCATTTCACAATTCAAAATGGATAGGTAAGAAATTATATTGAGTCACTTTATAAATAGTCAAACATTTTCTACATACACATCATGAGGTTTCTTAGTCTCTAACATATAGTGAAAAAATGCCATCATTTAAAAATTCTTGTGGTCAAATATAATGAACGGTTAATTTCCTAATAACAAAATTCACTTTTCTTCGAATATGATAAAGTTTTTTAATATGAGCTCGTTTCACTTTATGTCTCCGTATAACAACTCGCTTCTTCTTTTTGACATGATAATGAATAGGTTTAATTGGATGATGGTGGTGTTGGTCGTGTCCATGGTGTAAATTGACATTTGATCCATGGTTGTGGTTATCGTTTGAGTTATTTATTACAATGACATTTTGAGGATCGTGTTTTTGTGGTAAGATTGGTTTTACGTCCTCAAAACTGATAGCTGGTTTGCTGTAATGGTAACCGGTATCTTTGTGGCCAAGAAATTCTAAAGGCTTGGAATAATAGTGACTTAAATCAGGTGTGGGTAAATTAATCTGCTTATAATTTTCATGGTGATTAGGGTAAGGAAGCGATAAATAAGGTTTACGTTTCTTATAATGATTCCTTTTACGTTTAAGGTAATATCTACGACTTGCCTCAATGTCTTCTAATTTTTCGGGTATATCAGTGGAAATTCTTGTGTCTACATCTGACATGGATTGACTTGTTAAAATAGACTTAAAATCTGGTATAATTTCAGGAATTTCAGAAGCATATTCTGCCTCTAAATTTGTGGAATTAAGTCCATTTTTAAAGTCTGAAAACGTGAAGTTGTTATTATCATAATCGTTAAAATCATCTAAATAGCTATACGTGTAATTATCATCCGATGTTATATTATCTGGTGTATCATATTCATAGTACACATATTCATATTCGGTTTCATTCGTATTACGTTTAATGCGTTTATTAAGTTTATTTATCTTTGGGGAGATTGTTACAAAATTCGAAAATCCTAAATTATTGTTCATATTAGCTTGAGGGGTGGTAAGTTGATATGTGTTTGTCACTGTATTTGCATGATGATATTTTTGAATATGATCATCTAATAAGGACTTCCTTATTACGATATTTTTAACGGAATTACCCATTATTTTGTCATACAAAGAATTATTTCTGTAATTTCTGCTCAGCATGTTTTTTAAAATTTGATCATTAGTATACTTGGATACATTTGGTTTACTATCATTTGTATTACTACAAATATACATTTTCAATACGTTAAAATTTCTTGTAATAGTTTTATCACAATTAATTTTACTTACATCGTTGCCATCTGGTCCTTGGATCACCGCTGGACTTGCATCTTTTACAAAGTAGTTTTGAACATCTGCATTAATCTTTTGTGGTTGATCTTGTCTTAGTGGAGAAATGGCTGGTTTTCTATATGGCTGCTTTTGACGAATTGGCTTTTCAAATTCAAACGTGTTTTTATTTAGAACATATATTTCATTTGATTGGAAACCACTTGGAGCTTGGATTAATGCTGGTGGTCTATTTCTTATTTGGGATGAATGCTGATTTTCACTAGGTCCTTGCAGTTGAGATTTTGCTATTTGCGATAATGTCCATTGTGCTTTTTGTTGAGATTTTTGAATTTCAGCTTGTGCTTCAGCTTGAGCTTTAGCAACTGCTTGAGAGTGAGCATGGGCGTGGGCTTGAGCGCGGGCAAATGCTTGTGATTGAGCTTCATTTTGCACTTGGGCTTCTACGTGAGCTTGCGTTTGAACTTGTGGTTGATAGAGAGCCTGGTTTTGAACTTGTGGTTGAACGTGAGCTTGTATATCAGTTTCAGCTAAAAGCGCTTGTTGTTGTTCAGCCCTGGCAAATGCTTCCGCTTCAGCCTGTACTTTGGCTTCTTCGATTGCTTGATGTTGAGCCTCTACATGTTTTGCAGCTTCTTGTTGTGCCTGTGCGATAATATTTTGTGCATGCTGGTGAGCAGCAGCATCTAACTGTGCTTGTATTTTTGCAATATCATTGTTAGGTGTGACGATGGGAGATGCTACTTGTAAGACAGAATATGATCCTTGTTGTGCTTGATGAGGAAATGGCTGGTGTGGTGGATATGGAGGTTTAAAATCTCTTGTTGGTTGAACAGGTGGAGGAGTCTGAATTTGTAATGACTCTGGAGTAATTTGAAGTTGCAAGTTCTGAGGTTGGGAAACTTGAGTTTGATGCGGTTGAGCATATCGACTAGGTAAGGAGCCTTGTAAATTTTGCAGCTGGGCATATAATTCAGGGCGTAATTGTTCTGGTCTAGGCTCGATCTTGATATTTGGTTTCTTTTGTTGGTTAGGCACATCTTTTTGATATTCAGCAATTGGTGTGTGGTCTCTATAGCTTGGATACCTTTCATTCTGATGTTTTTGTTGATTTCTTAGAAGTTTATTTAAGCCCCGCAATTGGTCTGTTGGTGGTTTTCCAATGAGAGAATTTAAAGCAGCAATGTGATGATCCGGCTGTGACTGTGCCTGTGAAGAGCCTCCTACGTACTGAGGTGTACGATGGGACTTCCTTCCTTCGGCATCTACGTAAATGGAAGTTGGTTGATTAATATAGCCTGTTTGTAGTGAAACATGATCTCGTCTTTCATTTGCTTCGGAAGTTTCAAGATTCTCAGATCCTGAAGCTTCAAGATCAGCGGGGAGCTGTTCGAAATAGTTTTCAGGTTTCAAGCTCTTGTTAGTACGTTTTAAGGCTTGAAGTACCTCCTGACTTTCACTTTCTATGCTATCAGACATATTTTGAATACTTTTATTTTGCCGTCTTGTCTTCTGGTACTGAGGGCTTCTATTTTCCAAGTTCATCTTCATAGGGTAATCTCTGTTTTCTAAATGTCGAGGAACGTCATCTCTATAGTTTTGTTGATTTTGTAAATTTTTTAATTGCTGATGTCTTCTAGCTAAGTTGATGGCATCAATTTGTTGTTGTTGTGTATATCTCCACCTTTGAGGATCTTGTTGGGCAACCGTTTTATAGTCAAAAGATGGTTGGTTATAATGTTCTTCCAATTTTGGTCTAGGATGCCTCGAAGGCCTTGAAATGAATTCTATTTTATGCGGTATTTCTTCAACGATTTCATGTACTTGTGGATTGTGGTCTTTAGTGCAAGACACGAAGGTAATTGTCAGGTACACAATAGGAACCTAAATAACAAAAATTCATATTAGTAATATAGATATATGTACACAATGAAATAATAGATTTATATCAAAATAATTACTGGAATAAAAATGAGTTTTAAAAGTTTTACTCTTTTTGAATATTTATGTCTTCATATTTACTTACAAAAAAATGAATTTAGCATGTAAGAAAATGCTTTTAGTTTGAGTTATATTTTCCCCATCTCCCACTTCCTGATATGTAGTCTTAACAACACCCTAACAATTGCAAAAATATATAGCAACTAAAACGTGTGTTGATGTGGTAGTTCTGAGATGTACGATATTACTATACATTGAATTGTGTTAGCAAACATTTATATTTAATACTAAATTTTAATTAAACCTTTATCAAAGATATATTTAAAAATAAATTGTTTATTTATTTATTCTTCGAAAATGAGAGACAAAATCTAGCTGCTTAAAAAATCAAACTTAGTGTATCATTAGTTTGTGTTACACCCCTGAGACATGAGATGATATCAACACAGCAAAAAGTTACCATTTGCGATTCTGTAAGAAATGGCAAATACAAAAAAAGTCATTTTCTGATCGAGATTTACTGCTTGCTTTATCATCAAATATACTAAGCTAACGTGTGACAAATATAAATAAATAAACAACAGTAATAAATTAGAAGAAGTTATCAATAAGTGCTTCTACATTTCTAACGCTTTGAACGAAAGTACGGTCATTTCCGGCATAAGCCATTTGTTTACTGAAAATGAGGATTGTAGTTATTCAGAAGACCTTTCAAAATTAGCATAATTACATAGGATAACATAAGGACATGAGACATTTATGATGAATTGAAATATATAGATGCAGCAAATTTGATACAAGGAACAAATACTGGTTTAAACTGTGTAGATAAAATTGGGCTTAGCATGACATGAAATATTTGATTTTTTTCTGGTTATGATACATTTTTAAGTTTCTTTTATTTAGCTATATTATTATTACTTTTTAGTGAACGTAGGCCTATTTCCGCTGCTAAGAGTAAACAACGATGCCAGGAATATAACTATCACAACAGGTAATTTTGCAGCATCCAGTTTTCCAAATGAAATTTTTAACCGTGTACATGACCTCGATCAAAAAAAATATGGTACGAAACTTGTAAAGATGCTCTGAAAAGTGTACCGACACCCACTGTTGCAAGGGACATTTTTGAGGTAAGATACTAGCTGATGATGCTGTTACCATCGTAAGAGATTTACATAGAGGGGAGAGTTCAACTCAAGTTATTGCGGTGCTGATAGAAGTTAGTCTGAGGTCCACTTATTTTCGATTTACAGACCATTTCTACTAATAAACTTCTGGAGCTGCTATGATTTCCCCGTTATCTTCTGTTGTTGCCAATATTTTTATAGTAGCATTTAAAATATTGGCAGTATCGTTCTTCGGTAAGTTCAAATGCTGATTCCGTTACGTGGATGACACGTTTGTTATATGGTTGTTGAGAGTAGATGCACAAGATGTCTTCTTCATCCACATAAATTCCTAACATTCCTATATTCGTGTTACGATGAAGATTGAGTCATCCCGTAGATCTGATAGTACCCATTGGTATGCTTACATATATTATCACATCTTTACTCCTATCAGAAAATGTCTATGATTTCAAGTTGTATGACTCAACTCTATTTTCTCAGGAGATATCCAATTGTCAATAAGACGACTTACGAATACATATGTCGCTGCAAAAATACTCCTGAGGTGAAAGCAACAACTTTTTTACTATTCGTTAAGGATTCGACGGACAAATTGACCCACATTTTAAGAAACCAAAACACCAAAATAGTATTCTCCCCAATTTGAAAGATATAAATAGTTCTCCCTTCTTCAAAGGATGTCGTCCCTTTGTAAAGCGAAGGAGTTTATCAGGTCTTTATCGGAGAAATGAAGCATACGATTGCTAATCTTCTAAAAGAGCACGAGCTCTGTATTCGTCTTGGTCATATTACTCAATCAGCCATTTCTGTATATCAACCTGAAACAGGTACTGAAGTCTTGGCTCAAGATCTTTGGTATTTCCATGGACAATTCATAGAAGCTATGGGGGTTTATAATTGTCCCAACAATATTAATTTGGATGACGATTTTCAATTACCCATCACATGGAGGACCCCGCTGGCTCATGTCTCCCCTCCTACACTCGATAATAACCATTCTAATGAAACTGCGCCGCCTTATTGCTCATACTCCAGTCCTTGTGTATATATAAACACGATCCAGCTTGTACGAATCACTTTGTAGAGTTTATTCGTTGAAGTAACATCATTCGCCTTGAAAATATCCCTTCCAGTGGAGGGAAGGTCGGCAGTTTTCTAATACTCTACACGATTTGCACACGGAAATAATATTCATATAAATAATAACCTTGGCAGTCAATTTAATTTAAACACTGTTAAAAACTTATTCTAAAAATCTATACCAAAAATACTGCTTAATTTCAAATACAAAATTCAGACGAGATATATACATTCCATTGTCTAAAAAATGTATCTTGTACACCTATTTATATATTTATATCATATACTGAAAACTTCATTCTCTTAAGACCAGCAGAACCCACTATTGACTATACTACGATAATAAGTGTGTTCATGGAATAGCGTATTCTGACTGGTCAAAAAAAAACATCGTCAATGTTTGATGATATCACTTCTTTTTTAAATTATTTTGTAAACCCTTTCTATTAAAAATGATTTGTGTTAATTATTTTACCGCCGACAGAATTGCCTTAATAAAAAAACAATATATTGTAAAGACTCAGTAATGAACACTAATTTTAGGTTTTAAAATAGTTTAGTAACCGTTTTTATTATTTACCTCTAGGTACGAAATATATATATACATATATACATATATATATATATATATATATATATATATATATATATATATATATATATGAATATTAATTTTTTTTATTTCCTCGTGTATAGTACATATTATCTACGGGTTCGAAGGACATCCTCCGATTATTCGTTGACTGTTCTAGTAGGTTATTCTGTTGCTGCCTCCTATTTAGACGCAGTTGTGCATTCTTTGTTTCTATCTTCATAAATTCCGTGATGCACGCATACTTCTTTCCTTTGTGATTCGCGCCTATTAAAAGGTATAAATATAAACAAATTTAGATAGTCCCATTTTAAAATTCACAAAGGTCGCCTCGCTGTCTATTTCTGATTTTAATTTCAATATTCCAAGCTTCTGAGTTCTGTCTTATTTTTATTGAATCACCTTCGTTCGAGTCATCACATTCCACTAATAATAACCTCATTCAAATTATTTGTTTATTCATGTTAATATCTGTCTGCGTAATTTCCTTACATTCATGTAATTTCTTTTAATTGTATCCGAAAATGTTATCATTAATGTGTTAAGTAGAATTTTAACAAATCTCTTGTTTACATTCACCCTTCTATTATTTTCTACTTAATTTCTCTTCATTATTATTTTATTTATTCTAAATACTTTCATTCTTCTCTATTCCTTAATATTTATTTATTCTGTTTCAAGTTCAAACTTCAATCGATATGTGTCAAATTTTGGGATATGTGATGTGTGGCGTTTGGTTGTTTAAACTGCTCTATCTACACAGCTCTCCAGTGTCACACATGTCTTTGACTAAACAATCATCAAATAAGTTTGTGGAAGTTGTCATTAATGTACTAGATGTATTGGTGGCAATTCTTTACTAGTGATGGACCCTTTGATCTGCACATATATCAAGATAAACCAGAATTCTTATTTGGTTCTATTTTGCCATTGTTATTAATTACAGTTCGAATATTCTATCCTCCATAGCTAATATTTAATGTCCGATGGCAAGCTACTGAAGACGAAGTGATCCGAACCAAGAGTTCTGTGTCGCTCCATGATTTTCTTTTGTCTTTAATGTCTCAACCTGACACGGCTCCGTAGTTATCATTTATCTTATAAATGTATTATTCTTATGTTATTCGAATATGTTATAAATTTTTAAAATATTTATTCTTTGTTAACTTTATCCATGTACTAATTTAGTGAAGTGAAATCATTGTTGTTTTATCGTTATAATTTTTCTGTGATTATTTATTATAGTTATATTTCTGTAGATTAATTTAGTAAATGTTCTTAGCTTATTCTTCGTAAAATTTAATTTTGTAATAATTTATTTATAATCATTGTTAATTGTTTTTCTGTACATATCGATTGTATTTACTTTCTTCAATTGTCTATCGGGTTTTAAAAAGTCACTGAGATTGTAATCTTACTTTCGAATTTAATCCTGGCCATCTTGAGACAACACAACGGGTTTCGTCCCCTGCATCGCAGAACGAAGGATAAAAGCGACGCATCCCTATCTTTTACCCGTTGTCAGTCAAAATGAGATTTATATTAGCTCTAGTCCACGTTCTCGATTACGTTTCCTAGCGCTTGATCTGTTTTTGTTTGTATGATGTTAGCATTAATATTATTTAAACCTTTGTTAAACGTATTTGTTTAAATTTTATATCATTTTATTTGTACGGTAAGTTACTGTCAGGTGTCTATCTTGGTGATTACTCTTCCACGTAATTTCCATTACTTATTACGATTTGCGTATTTACTATCAAGTCCATTATAGGCTGAAGGTTGACGATTTGACTTTGGTTTTAGTTCATTTTAGTCTATAGATTCCAGAACTGTAAATCAACTAGTAGAGTACAGCCTTGTCATAACTCAAGGCTACATTTTCCGCAGGATCTAAATCGCTGTTTATTTTCATATACGTGTAATCACTAGTGGACATTAAAATTGCTTGTTGTATAATTCAAACCTGTGTATTTATCAATAACTTTGCTTTTTATTGATTTTTCTTCTGATGAATTGATGTACAGTTACGGCTGTGTGTTTGGCTAAAATGTTTTAAACTTCCTCTTGTTTTTTTTATTTAATTCCGTCACTTCACCAATCCATGTTTGTTCTTGAGAGATACACACACAACATTCTTTATGGGTTCTACTTCTGTATTTTTTACTAGACAATCACGTCATTTTTGTTTGCCGTCTGAGGCAAGTGTTTCTTCATAAGACTCCATTCTCATGACAGAATTCGGGTACTTATATATAATAAATATATAAATTATATATAATAAATATACCTTTACGCTTGTAAACATGGATCACACAAAAAGTGTAGAGATTACTCATAAGCACTGCCTCTGCAGAATATTTTTAGCCAGAAATATGCGGATTCATCTATCTCAGCATTCCTCCAAGTTGTGTAAAATGGTAAGCAATTTTGAGCTACAGCTAAAGCTACTTCATGTACAATTTACGCTATTATATTTAAATTTTTTATGAAATGACTATTAAACAAAATGTGACAATACTTGTATTTATAGAAAATCGAATAGAAGTTTGTTTATGGTTACGATAATGAAATGTTAAAATTTAAATTTATTGCAGTGAAATTTATGAATGAATTGAGTTAAAGTTTACTACAGCATAAGAAATAATTAATTATTATTGTTATATTTTGGACGATACTAAAAATAACTTATCTGTACATATATGTGAGGCTTTACTTATTGTATTTATTCTACGAGAACATCCAAAAAAATATCTACAATTTTTGCAAAAGAATCATTTGAATTTATGGAAGAAGATGGCATTATTTATATTTTTAATTATACTTAACTCGTTCAAAATCAAAAATATGTTTTAAATATCTCAATAAATAAACAAAGCAATCATCCATGATTAGAATTTGAGGGGTTAAAAGTAATTAGATTCTTTAGCCTTTGGATAATTTAGAGATTTTGATTGATCCCTTTCATTCGTTTTTACAGGTTTAGTATTAATTGTAACTACTCATTCTACAAGCAGACACAATAAATACTAGCATGAAATTTAGTAAGGTTGGTATAAGTTTCTCTAACCATCAGGACATTAATAATAAGAAAAATTTGAAATTATAAAGATTTTAATAATCATATCAATATTAATCAAAATTATTTATAAAATTGAATTTAGAAATATGTTTTCTGCCTATCCAAGCATTTAAATTTGTCACCCTTGCTTATGCATTACCTAATTTTAACTAAAGTTATTAGTCTGCCCACGTGAATCCGCGCTGTTAGAGAACGCTTTATAATGTATAACCAAAGCCCCTCTCTGGAAGTATAATATAATTATTATAGCTTCTTAACTAAGATAGTTTATACGAGAACGTCTTTTTAGATATCAGCATCCTTACTATTTTATTTGAACAAGTGGAGAGTACCATATTAGCTGAATAAAATAAGGTTCTCGAAAACGATATCGTGTAAAATGTTCGTAGATGAAATTTTAGAAAATAATATTTAAAATAGAATTTTAGAAAATCGGTAAAATGGATTTAAAATATTGTACATTTATATATGCAATATTCAGCCAGTTGGCAAAGGACACTCTAATGGTGATGTGTACTTTCGTATATTATTTTTCAAAAATTGAAGAAATCTGAAAAAAATCCTTCAAAAATCTTTTAAAGTGGAATATTATGTTATGTATAATTCCCGTGGCACTATTATTGTATATACTATCTATTTTAAGTCATATTAGAGTTACTGACAAATCTCTTGAAACATTTGTTAAAATACTGGAATACAGTAGTTTTTCGTTCAAAGTCATCTACACAACTTATAAACCTTGCGATCATGGAATTGTAATATCACTCTATTTGACTTTTTGTATTTGGTGTTGTAATCTATGTGGAATGCTTAAAACTTTAGTTCAAACTAAAGTACTTTAGTATTTTTTAAAAACCTTTAATATGAGCTAATCAACGAGGCGTATATTCCAAGTTTTGCAGTGAATAATTTAATGAGTTGAAATTTACTGTAACTTTATTTAAAATTAAAATGCCATGAGAGCCATAAAGAAACGATGCCCATGATTCATCGCTAATTTGTTCGTAATTAAAATATCCACAAACACTGACACTTATCACAAAATCCAAACAATAGAAACTTACAAATTTGAGCTTCATGATGAACTTCACTAACTAAACACTACTAGTTTAATCTAAACGGAGCTTGTTAATGCACATGGGCTGTTATTCTTAGCCTTCGAAGACCTTGTTCTTCGCTGTTAACATTGACACTGAAGAGATTCCTCGATGACTTTCTTTTCTATACTTTTGTATCGCACTTCGTGCAGAACAAGGCGTGACCATACTAGGGGTCTAGCTATCTCATTTCTTGCACTCTCGCTGTTTGGCAAGGAAGAAGATGCATATTTATCGCAGGTGAGGGCAATTTACAAATCATATGAGGAGACGTAAGTAAAGCCGGTTTAATTTCTCTTATCTCCTCTGTGCAGTTGGCCAGATTATTCAAGTACAACTATTATTGTACCTATAACATAATTATTTACGTATCTTCTTAAAACTGCAGCAGAACCGTACATACGAATATATGCATGAGGCGAACACTGATGTCCTCGGGGTAGGAGAGCAACACCGGTGTTTGACTAGATATACATTTTATATAACTGGCGATTGTAGATCAGTGCAGGGTGAGAACGACTACTGCGAATAGGGAGCGTAAATTGTTTCTTTTTTGGTTAATTTTTGTAAGAAATGTTAGTTAGTTACCACAATTCAGATCCGGTAAATGGTTCATTATGTATTGGAATATGATGATTTTTATGACACCCTTATCGTCTTAGTGAGCAGATCTAAAGATATGCTTAGATAGATGTAGACGGGTAGTAATGCTACATTTTCAATTAATTTTTAACTAGAAAAGTAAGCAATGCATATTATATCACATCAAAATGTCCCGTATATCAGCTAGCAGACGACAAGGTCAAGTCTACAAAGTATTGCTGTGTATTGTTGCTATTTTATCACTCTTATGGCTAAGTTAAAAAGGTTAGTAATAGCGAACATGGAAAATATAACGAATCGATTTCCTTCTTCCATTTTATTGTTGATTGATTTGAAATGTAAACATTTATATCGTAAATTTTATGCAAATCGTGTCTTATATAAGAAATTTTTAATATTTCGTATTCTATAAATAATTTATTTTTACAAAAAAAACATAAAAATAAGGTTGAATATGGTACAACAAAAAAAATAAAAAAAATAAAAGCAGAAAGAAAAGGAAATACAAAACCAAGCGTAATTGCGGTTTCTTTTTCCTTTAATCTCATAATGAAACAAATGGAAGGCACTGTTTATGAATAGGCAGGCAACGGCAACAGCAACATCATTCAGAAGAGAAAGAGACCAGGAAAAAATTATTGAAGAATGTTTCTTTGAAAAAGAGTAAGTTAAAGAAGATTTAGATTCTGTTGAAGATATTTGAAAGTGGCCAGGGAGTATTACTGGTAAGTTTATAAGAAAATACTCAACCTAAAATATACAAGAAAAAATTACTTTCATACTCTGAAGATTGATTATATTTTTGTGTACCTTCTTGTAAAAGATATTGTGTATAAGTTCAAGCGGTTAACCATTATATGAGCAATTTGATGAATACATAGGAGCTTTACGACGAAGCTCTTGAATATCAAGGGGACATACTTTTTGTTTGATTAATTAGTTATCGAATAAGAGGCCTGGGCAATTTTACAATGATCTACATGAGCAAAAATATATTTCTAAAATATTTAGATATGTTTTTTTAATAAATTTAAACCATAGATATCAACTAATTTGTATTACGTTCTATGTAAACAGAGACTGGTGCAATAACAGAAAGATTTATTTTTTCCTACAGAGCAATTATTCTGTAGTTTCTAGAATCTATAATAGTGCATAAATTAGCTAACTTAACTCTTAAGATAATAAATGAAATCAGAGCAGTTGCTTTAAGATGTATAGAATTCAGTTAAAAAAGAATAAATTTCACTTGCCATTTGTAATATTACAGTCAGAAAATAGTAATGAAAATTGAAAAACTTTATAGGCTACTACTTGAGAAATAGTTTCAAGTAAATAGGATAGATCTTAACCCTTTCAAGACTCTGTGAACAATGCGTCCAACGAAATATTCAAACAATTTTACTGGGAATATATTTCTTGAATTACAATAGTTTCCTTATATTTTGACCTGATATGACCCTCAGTTATTAGACTAAATAGATGTGCGCCAATTCATACATACATAACACATAAAGTGTTATTCTTTCGCAATATTTTGTAAACGAATATTATATAGGTGGTATAAAGTACACATATAGTAATATTATAGTTTAATATAATGCTTGAATTCTTATTATTTTGTTAATATTTGAATTATTTTGTAACAGTATGATACTGGAACTGTTTGTCCCAATAGTCATATAATGCGGGAACATATATCCTAGTATTCCTATTTAGTCGCATATTATAACATAATTTGTATTCTTTTCAGTATGGAACATATAAAACGCAAACTGAATGAAATAGAGTTAGATGAGATAGCCAATAACTTCACGGACGATACATCTGTTTATTCTGAGGCATACGCAGACCTATTCGCCCGAAGTGATAGTGACTAGATGATTTTATATTAACTGCGGAAGAAGATTCAGAAGATTCTGATTACTATATGATATAAATCGCTTTTCATCCAAATATTTTATAATTTTGAAGATGTGGTCTAAGAGTTTATTGATATTGATTGCCGAATGTATATGTGAACGATTACATAAGTTAGCTAAGAAAAATGTTCCTAAAACTGATACAGGAGGGATAATGATATTGCATGGCACATTTTTATTATGTGCGATAACTGTTTACTAAAATTATATTTCAATCACCCAATACAAATTTCAGAAGCTAAAGGAAACTTTACTACATCGAAGTTGTTTCTTGTCTAATATATACATTCCCTAAATATAAACTCTTGCAGGTAGAGCATATGTGAATCAGTGGCAAAATTCAAAGGTTTCTCGGCTTTTAAATAATACCTACCCCCAAGCCAATCAACAGAGATTCCTCCACCTGATGTAGTTACGATTTGAATGTATATTGTGGCAAGGAAGATAGTAGATCAATCGATAATACTTTGAGAGCACACGCTGTGTTGAATTTATGCGAATCGAAGAAATCACCTGATATATAATTATGTTTTGATCATTTCCTCATGCGGCTGCAATGGAGACATGTATAAAACTAGAAAGAATGTACCAACGAGGTACATGTTTTAAGTAACTGTTTTTATGAGTTAAATTGCAGTATGGCTTCGAGCACTTGTAACTGACTTTAGAAGTATTTTTTTTTATATAATGAAAATTAAGGGAAACTTTCAACAAAGAATACACAACATAGAGATGAAGTAAGATTTGTAAAAAAGCGAAAAGTTATGTTTCACGTTAGCAATGGGAATGGTACTATTTACATGATAAAACATTGTTTATTACAGACATACTTCACATATAAACAGCTATCGTATTGTCAAAAATCGTACAAAGAAAGATGAAAAATAATCAAAGGAATAGTGCCGGGCATATTACGTCACTAAGAAATAGAGACAACATGAAACGGAATATTATTAAAAATAAACATATTGTAAATATTAACTAAGTATACGCATAAGTATGGGAATCACTTAATATACTGAATATGGCTTACTAAAGCCAATTACTAAAAATCTAAAAATAGAATAAACGAAACGCATTAAAACGCAAATAAAGCTATTAAATGAAAATTTTAATACAGCAAAAATATATTTGTAAGTTGTTTGAAACGGAGATAATACATAGCCACAATATAAATAATATAATGTAATACACCAATTTGGTTCCACAAAGTGCAAAAGCACTGAAGATTCCGGAAATGAACACGTTCAAAGGGTTTACAACAGCGTAAATATGAAAGATAATGATATGACAGCATTTACAAAAATATTTTTATATGATTGATGCAATTGGTACAAGAGGTTTGCTTTGACACTATTTGAAAATTATTTAAAACATATAATATTGTGACGCAGATGTTGACTGAAACTCTTTTCGTGGAAAGCGAGAATGGAATTCGTTTCCTTATCTATTTCAATGATATATATATA
>JAWQRN010000121.1:0-37472 GCA_033557685.1 Sperchopsis tessellata
CATATTTATTAAAATTAGTGTAAACATTGAAATTTTATAATATGAATGGTAAATATTGTAGCTTAAATTTTTTGTATATGTACCATGTTAGTGGCAAGAAAATAATTTAAAAAATATATTTAAATTATAACAATATCACATATATAGGCGGGCTCCGATTCTGTGTTACGCCAATGACCCACAGATTACAAACAGATAAGAGGTCAGTTGTTACAGGCAGATTATACACAAATATCCTTTGAGACCATTAGGAGAAGTCTTTGAGTTGCCAATTTAAAAAGTAGAAGATTATTAGGTGTGCCAGCTCGAACTGCGGAAACTAGGCTGAATTGGTGTCTAGCACATCGGGAATGGAGATTAGAACAGTTGATTTGAAATCTGATGATAATACAATTAAAATATGGAAGGTTCCATTAAGGCAAACTTGACTACTTAATGCAAGAGAAATAGTAAGAATTCGAGGGGGAATTATTATGTTTTGAGATCATGTGCAAAAACTAATTTGATTTTGATGCCTACAACATTAATTGGCCCAAGATATTCTAATGTTCACAGGTTAACAAATAACAGTTTAACAATGTGTTATTTTAATATTAGATATATTCAAATATCAAGCAAACTGGCCAAGTCGATATATTAAATACAGAAATGAACTACGTATCGCAAAATGATGGGAACAAACTAAATTGCAGTGGACACGTGTTTCTGTCATTAAGACATCATCAGCTCTGCTATTGATAGTAGCTGTTTTCGACGTACGAATACATATTTCATTCCTTGTATATATGCTTTGAGATTGCCAGTGAGCATATTGTGAGAGGTACTGCAATGTTGCAATTGAATAATCACGCTAATTAGATATTAATCTACACGAAATCTCATTATATGCTCACTCACGATCTCAAAGCATATATACAAGGAATGAAATATGTATTCGTACATGGAAAACAGCTAATTACTATCAACAGCAATGCTGATGACGTCTTAATAACAGAAACACGTGTCCACTGCAATTTAGTTTGTTCCCATCATTTTGAGATACGTAGTTCATTTCTGTATATATTGACTCCACAATCTTCACGTCTGAATCCTTGAAGATGAATTCTATCATATTTCGGACCACTTCCGATCTCAGTTGGTCGAGTCCACACCCAAGTCTTGGAATGGCTAATTTCTGGTCTCCTTGCTGTTGGGTAGTCACTTGCTATGCACGAAGACAAGACGTGACTTTCTCTTCAATCTAACTTGGATTTTTAAAGCGAAGAAGCCATTGTAGGGCAGTATGATCTGTTCTAAGGAGGAATTGCCTTCCATACAGGTATTTATAGAAGTGCTCTATAGCTTTGATAACGGCCAGAAGTTCCCGTATTGTAACAAAGTTGTTCTTTTTGGGCTTTGAGAGAGTTGCTGAAGTAACCAATCACTAGTTCTTGACCACTTGCCGATGTTGCTAGCATCAGCGTCCAAAATGAACTCGCCTTCCATTGTAGAATAGCTAAGGATTGGAGCCTTAGTTAATATTATCTTCAATTCGCCGAACGCCTCTCGCCAATTTTCCGTCCGTTCGAACCGTCTCGTCCCCTTCCGTCAGCTTATGCAAAGGCTTAGTTATATAAGTAAACCCAAAGACAAATTTTCGATAGTAAGTACAGATTGCTAGAAAACTTCGATTATCTTGCGTACATCTCAGGGTTGGCCATTTCTCCACAGTTGAGATTTTATCCGGATCTGTCGCTATACCTTATCTAGACACGACAACCAAGATATTTTACTTTCTTCTTGAATAGGTGGCTTTTCTTTGGGCTTAGTTTCAAATGGGCATTTCTCAATCTAAAAAGCTCTCCCCAAATGTCTTGCCGAATTAGACGAAATCGTAAAGGTAAACTAGACAGGTCTTCCAAGATAAACCCTTGAGAACCATATCCATAAGTCTCAAAAGTTGCTATTACATTGTATAGCCCAAAAGGGATGATGCTGAATTGCCACAGTTCTGATCCTGTAGTAAAAGCTGTCTTTTGGGTCTAGCTCTACATGCCAATAACCACTCGTCAAGTCTAATGTAGAGAACCACTGTGACCCGGCCAAAGTGACTATTCTTGGCAAAGGGTAACAATCCTTCCTTACATCTACAGTCTACCCAAAATCTGGTAGACCCATCTTTCTTTGAAACCAGAACTACAGGTGAAGCCCAATGACTACTGAAAGGTTCTATGACGCCTTGTGCTGCATTTCCTTCAGTAGATCATCGACTTCTTTCCGTTTAGCCAGGAGTAACGCCTTGTACACTGCTTTAATGCGGTGGTACTACCGGTGTCGATCTTGTGTTGTACCCCATTGGTACGACAGTAGTCTTCCTCTCCGGTGGCAAGTATGTCTTGGAATTGCCTTAAGAGGTCTAACACTTGTTTTTCTTCGGTTGTGATAAATCCTTTAGATTATTGACAACACTGCTTTAATTTTTTTTACATTCTCTTATATTATCATTTCTGTGCACTGCATTTTCTTCACATGGGGCAACTGAGATGATTGGTTCTAGGTTTCCCAATACATTTCCTTTATTAAGATGTATTTCAAACCCGTTTGTGTTCAAGATACAAACTAGAATCTTGGCACCTAACTAGAGCTCTTCCTACCAGAACTCCGTTCTTAATTAGATTTTCCAGACACGATTCAGTAAGACGCAATCGGCAATCGTCCATTTCGTTTTCAGTCTTAGTTTGTATTATTTGTTCATTCATAGCCTGGATCGTGACATCATCGGTAAGTAGAAGGCTACACTGGTTAGCTTAAACTAAGGAACTCCCAGACTACCTATCCTCAGTGCCCTCTCTTTCACATCAATAACAACTCTATGACGGCTCATAAAATCCACCAAGAATTGCTTTATCAACTATGTCCGCCACAATCATCTGTTGAACCATTGATTAGCTGGCCAAGGTTATGGAAGCCTTCACTCTTCCATGAACTAAAATGTTATCACCAGTAACTGAAAGTGAAGGTTTATAACCTTTTCCAGACTCTCCTGGTTCCCCATACCAGCTTTGACTACTAAAATATTGACTCCTGTGTATATCGTGAACTGGCACCTTTTCTTCCCTATACTTCCACTAGTAGCGAGAATTTTCACATGCTGGTGTATTCTGGGGCCTTCTGTTGTGTCCACCAACACGTGCACTCTAGTGTTGGCTATTTTCGGTATCTGGTTTCGTCGATCCTTAAAAGAAAGCTTGACTCTCGCTCGACAATTTCTGCGACTATGTCTCTCTTGTTCATGCCTATAGCACTTCATGTTCTTAAATTCCATTTGTAAGTACGCACTTCGTGGAATTCAGCTTCCTGAACTGGTGCTATTGTCTTTATCACTTATCCTATGTACTTCCCTGTTTATCGATTATATGCAGCTTCAAATTTGGGGGCTGTACCCAGGGCTTCTTACAAGTTTCGTTTCGGGCCATTTTAGGCTGTTAGGGATATTTACGGGTCTGTAAGGCTATTAAAAAAACATGTTCAATGCGATTTCAGACATGGCATCTTCTTGTAGATCTCTGTAAGTAGGTCTGGTGAGTCTATCGATGTCGGCTGCATATTATTGCAATGACTCCCCACTCTGTCGTTTCCATACCGTTAGTTGAACTTGGTGCATGGATTTCAAGTGATAGTTCCCAAACTTTTTACTAGAGCCTGTACTAGAATTTCGAAGTTTCCTCTAATGTTCTTGGAAATATTGTGCAAGACGTAAAGTGCCTGGTCTTGTAAAGCCATGGTAAATTTAGTCACCTTATCTATGTCATCCCAGCCATTTCGAATTGCGTCTTAAAACGTGTCCATGAAGCCGTTCCATCAAATTTGCGTACCTTTATTATCTGGCTAGTCGGTTGCAATAAAGTAGTGGATGGTTTTTTTGCGAATTTTACAGTCTCCTTTCAAGGTTCCGTAGTCTTCGTACTTTTCCATCTTTTCATTTTTATCATCATTATTGAATTTTCTTCAAATTTCTAGAATTGTCTACAAGCCTCTGTTCAATTATTGTTTCAAACATTCAAGAATTTTCTTGAAACAATCTAGAATGTTCTTCTAGTTTACTTTCTAAACTTCTAGAATTTTCTTTATCTTGTGTAATGTAATTTTTTAGCAGTTTGTTAATACAAGCTGTTAAGAAGTGAATAGTTTATCGAACTAGTTTAACAAATTTGGTAATAATTTTCAATTACCTACGCTAAGTATAACTAGTGCAGAAGAAGAGCAAAATAATATGAAGAGAAATTAAAGAAAATAGCAAACATCTCATATTTTTTCACATATGAAAATGTATCTATAAGTGAAAATGCATCTGTAGCTACTACAAGTGTATCAGAAGTCACTCTCAGCAACACAAAATATTTCTAAAATATTAAATTAAGTAGGAGAAAAAAGTAAAACTAAACAAGAGCCAGAAGCAGTTTAAAAAGAAAAATGGAAATGGAAGAAGAATTGGATTCAACACGTTAATAAAATCACACCGTTAAAATTAACCGCGTAGGAAGAGAATATTTCATATTTTCCCCAAAAGTGTGCTTTCAGGTTTTCTTATAAGAGAGAAAGAGAAAACGAGAGATAAATGTTGACTGGAAACAATCATAACATAAATATATCAGGTTGACCAAAAAGAAATTATGTATTTTTATAATACATGGACATGCATATCTTTAAATTCTACTAACGTCATTTTAAACAGCAAATTCATATTGTAATTAAATAGCAGGCAGTTGTGTGAGTAGAGGAATATAGCCATTTCTGGACCCGCCATGTTGACTCATGTGTTGTGTTGTCTATGTGTAAGGGGTAGTGAGCGGGCATATGTTTGTGTATGGGGTTATGATGTCAGCGGTGCCGATAGCTGAAATGTGGGTGTAACTAGTGGGGGGTACAGGGCGGTAGTGCAGTTTCTGGTATGGGGGAATCACGAAGTGTCGTTGCCGGCGGCGCACATGCTTTTGGATTTTTTTTATTAATATTTATTACAGAAAACATAGGTAATACTGGGCTGCTACTTTATGGTTACAGGGCCCTGGCGCTCTAACTAGATAGACTAGCGAGGTTTGCAGATTAGGATATATGAGTAGCTGATTGTAAATTGAAAGCAGTGCAAATATATCAATTACTATCAATTCAGATAAATATTTCAAATACGTTTGACAAACGTCCAAATGTAAAGTTAGGTTGAATAGAAAAAGATAAATGTATTGTGAACAGGATCCAATATATATATATATATATACATTTGCACACTTAAATACTTTTTTATTCAGTTTCGTTCCGAATGGCATTGTACGTAGATATCCAAGGTTTCATCAAAAATGATTTCATATCAAAAGAGATGATTGTGACCTGTAACGGTGAAAACGTTTACAATTACTTATTTCTTGAAACAAATGGTTAGGTGTGACATCGTAGACATTGAAGATATAGATGCTCTAAAATTCTACAAAGTATTTCATAATTGTCCATATCATGAAAAAATTTTTAGTATATGTAGTTATGATGTAATATCATTTAATTAGGTAACTGCTAGGTTTTAATAAATCGTAATGTATGCGCATGTCTTATTAGAAAGAGATCATTAGTCTAGTTGTTACAATGAATTCGGTGAGTCGAGACGCAACCGTTGCTCTGATTGAACATTTTATAGTGAAAAATAAAATTATTGAAATATCATCATACGAAAAAACAAGTCATGTGATATTAGACTCTTAAGAGTTAAGCGGCTGATTATTTTGTTGTTGTGGTCAGGATTCTTTCCGCTTTCGCAGACTGAAATACAGATTTGGGGTAGACAGTTAGATTTATCTGACGAACAGTGGACATTTGCGGTATACATATACCGTTAAGAAAATGGCATTAGCCGATGGTTATGATGTGACTCGTATAGTGCAAGCTCTTTTTAATATATTGCAACGTAAAAGCTATATACAATATATAGTATTGATAAAACGAAAATAGTCCAAGTCGATTTGAGTGCAGCACGAGGATTTCTTTCATCAGTTAGATTAAGTGTTAAAAATGGTGGGAAAATTGTCTTTACTTGTTGTTGATTGGTGTGAATTCCTAAAAAAAATACGCATTATACAGATGTATTTATTACGAAAAAATCGATGCAAAGAAAAAAACAGAAAACATTTGCAAAGAAACATACATTCTGAATTATGTATGTGTGAATAATATAAAATATGTAAAAGTGAGTTACATTTCGTAAAAATACTTTTGTAAACATGGAGAAACTGTTAGATATTTTTATAAGCGTTTGCGATTATTACAAGATATATCATTCCCAGACTTCTAAACAGCATTCTGCATTCAGCCATCGAAGTGAACGGTGGTAATTTTTAAACAACGTGCAGTTATTGAGCGAGGAAATTAAAACTTAAAAGACCTTGTGCATTCAAGAGGCTCTAAGATGATAAAAGATAAAGTGATTAGTGATCTTGTTACATCCTGGCATGTCAGTAGATATAGTTGCCCGAATAGGTGATACAATTTTCAAGTGCGTAGACAATGGACTGCGTAATCTTACCAAGTGATGAATTACCATTTCTACCACTTCGATATTTAATTGAAACTGCTCCAACCTTAGAATTGAGTCTAATGTAGAATTTACTGCCATCTAGTTATAGAAACGACAAATAGCTACAAAGTCGCTTACCTTGTTATATCCTTTCAATGGACTACCTCAATCTACAGATGCCACGAATGCAGATCAAAAACCATTATGTGAACCATTGCTTGTCATTAGAGGAATATTTATTATTTTTGTTTTTAGTTTATTGTTTTTATTTGAACTATTAAATCTTGTTCATACACATATATGTAAATATATTAATATCATCTGATTAAAATGTATTATGTTACTAAGGGCGGTACATGATAATGTATTAGTTTATTATCAAAAGAGAAATACAAACGTCTATATAGATAACGACATGACTAGGATAGAAAAGGAAATATTGAGAGATATTAGAAGCATTGCTAAATGCAATTGCAATTGCTAAATTAAAGGCCAAAAATGGAGATAAAATACTAGTAATATCAGTGAAAGATAATAAGAGGACGACACAAGATAGGAACGGCGATATGCGCAAGGAAGGAAGACAGGAAATTTAAAACAAAAGAAAAAGTTACAGGATAGGAATATGAAACATAAGAGGGATACACGGAAAAGAGGAAGAACTAGTGGCAGAAATGGAGAAGGCAAAACTACAAATACTCGCTATAGCTGAAACAAAAAAAGAGGACAGGGAAGCGTAAATTTGAGAAATGATAACACACTATTATATAGCGGAGTATAGGACACAGACAACGCTAAAGCCCCTGTAGGAATAGTATTGGCAGAGGAAAAAGTTAAAGATGTAAAGCAATGGAAATGCAGAACAGAAAGAATCATGACGTTGCAAATAGAAAAAAAACAAGGAAATTGATGAGAACTAAAGGAAAAGAAGTAATGAAAATTTACAGACTGAAGGAAGATATAGTAAGAAACGAATATCAAAGGCTAGTTGAGGAAGGAAGCACAAAACAAGATAACCAGCAAACAATTGGTATGGAGCAAATATGGAAACAATTCAAAGGAGTCATAAGAACAGCAGCAAAAGCAGCTTGTTAAATCGACGTCAGAAAACAAAGTGGTAGAATCAACAAGTGAAAGAAGAAGTGACAAAAAAGAAAAAAAAACTGTGGAAACAATATTTGCAAAAGAGAACAAAGAAGCCATATGAAGATAAAAAACAAAGAAAGAAAGTTAAAGAGGAAGTTCAAAACACCAAAGCAGTATCATGGAAGGGATTTGGAGAAAAGACGGATGAAGATAGTCCAGGAAATCAAAAACTCTTAAAGCAATAAAAAATCTAAGAGCAGAAAAAATTTACCAACTGCAACAAATTAAGAAGAAAAATGAAGGGATACTCACAGAACACGAAGACATAATGAACAGATGGAAGTGTTACTAAGAGTAGATGATACAAGTACAGATGACGAAGAGGTTGAGGAGGCAGTACAAGAAAATCTGACAATCACGAAACAGTGACATGAGCGGAACTGAACAAAGCAAAATCAAAATAGAGAAAGGGGATGGGCATGATGGTATAACTCCAGAAGAGGTCAAGTATATGGGACAAGAAGGTCAGAAATTACTGCTATAGGTATGTAAAAAGGCCTGGGAAGGTAAAATAATACCTAAGGACTGGGAAGTGGCAGTGATAGTACCAATTTTCAAGAAAAGAGATTGTAGGTAATGTAAAAACTACACCCATCAGCGTACCTGGGAATATATATATGAGCGGATCCGATCCTACAGATGAAGGTACGTGAGAAGATAGACAAGCAATTAGATGATTCGCAAAGTGGATTCAGACCAGAAAATAGTACACAAGACCAGATCTTTACCATATGGGAAATAGCAGAGAAGACTAGGGAACAGGGAAGGATATATGTGCTTTTTGGACCTGGAAAAAGCTTTTGACAGTATACCTAGAGTGGAAGTACGGAAGAGTATGCATGAGAAAGGAGTGGTAAGAGAGTTATTCAAGGTAGTCAAATCAATGTACACAAACTAGAAACTACATAAGAACTGCAAATAAAGAGTCAGAAGAATTTAAAACAAATCAAGGAGGAATTTTGAGCCCATTGTTGTTCATAACTGTAATGGATGACATTATTAAAAAAACAAAAACAAGAATGAAAGGAATTAGCATCGGGTACAAGGATATGAAAATAATAGAGATAACAGAGTGTGCATTTGCAGATGGTAATATTTGGGAGATCAGAAGAAGCAGTAAATGAGAACCTGAAAATATGGAAGGAGGCACTGGATAGACGAAAACTGAAAATAAACAATGAAAACACAAAAAAGATGGTGATATCCAAAGAAGAGAAAATAATTAACAGCCAAGTAGATGGAGAAAACCTAGAACAGGTCAGAGAATTCAAATATCTGGGATCGGTAATAAATAGCCAAGGAAGATACGATAGTGACATTAATAACAGAGTCAAGACTGCAGGGAGCCTTTATAGTGCTATAAGATTATTATATATTCATGAACAAACGGAAAATTTAGAAGGAGACAAAACTAACAGTGTTCAAAACAATATACATGACAATACTGACATATGGAAGTGAAACATGGGTGATGAATACAAGACAAACATCGAGGGTGCAGGCGGCAGAAATTATGTGCCTAAGGAGAGTAGGAGTCACAAAGAGGGATAGAATCCGAAACACAGACATACATCCGCACAGAGGGTCAGATGAGATGGTTCGGACATATAAATAGAATGGGAAACGACAGGCAAGTTAACAAGTGTGGGAGACGAGAGCTTGGGCAAGGGAATCAAGAGGAAGACCACAGGAAACCTGGAACGACCCAATCTCCAAAACGTTAAGAGACAAATGAAAGAGCTGGGAGCAGGCGAGAGAGTGTACAACTAATAGGAAGGAGTAGATTGAGTTCTACAAGAGATACAAATGGGAAAAAACCTAGACATTTATCAAGGGTATATGAGGAAAAGATTAAGAAAGAAAAAAGTTTATTATCAGGTAAGTATTACAGAACATCACTTTTGTTTATCCACCTATCATGTAATTGATGCAATCCTAATCATCGAACGTAAAGTTTATCTCCTTTTCGCCAAATGAATTTTTTCCTTGGCACTTTGCACAGGTTTTGTTAAATGCTGAGCATTTCCTTGATTCATGTTCATATGAACATCTTTTACATTCAGGACATAATAATTATGTATTCCTTTACCAATTCAATTGACTTACAATACTCCTGGATTTTAGTAATATCGAGGTCTAACTTTCTCATAAGCTGTTGCTGTATGTGGTGGTCTGTAATACCGGTCACTAATCATACGATCTTCATAAGATTTATTACATCCTACGCACAGAAATTTGCACATACATGTCTGTTGTTTCAGTTCCGTAATAAAACCGTCTATATTCTTAGAATTTGTAGCTTCCTTGGCCGTACATAAACGTTTATTTTAATATTTGATAAATCAAATATCGGATTATTTTATTGAATTTGAAGGTTTCTATAGTAGTATTTTCTTTAGTTGCAACCGTTCATCCATTTTTTGTCATTATCAAGTCGAACTTCGTTTTTCTATCACTATCAAGGGTGTTGTAACTGGCTAAGCCCTCATCACCAATTATTGTAATTAGGATGGCTATTTTAGTTTCTTCACTATTCTTTGCGTTATCTGATGCGATCATTAAGAAATTGAACATTTGCTCTACACAGAAACATGGTATCCAAGTATGGGCATTTCCGCCCAAAATAAACGCGCTTTGTGGTTGAAATCCTTGTTTATTTCATTTAATAACTCTCTTTTGTTGTTTAAATGTTCGTGGGTCTTTGTAACTTAGTGTTAACATGCACAGCACAAGAGTTCTTCGTATGTCCTCTTCGATAACGACCACGTGTACCATAATTGTTTGTATTTTTCTTCAAGGTTTCACTGCACTTATTTTTTTTTGTTAATTTACAGCTGATACTATGCCATGTTTGTGAGCATTTATTAATAGGCACAAGTTACTAGTGACATATATATTTATCTATATACAATTAAGCTACAGGTTAATAAACAACTGACGTGTTCGAGTACATGCCAAACTGGTTGCAAATGTCATCTAGGCGACTTGCGCCAACTCCAGAATACAGCTACAAGCTTCCGCAGAATAATATCAACTGTATTTCTTCTTCTTAGTAAATATACAACAGTTGGTATAGCGACTTGGAGTAGACATAAGCATTTTCAAACTTAAGACCATTAGGATCACGTAATAGACTAAACATTAAATTTGTCTTTTCGTAAGAGTTGGGGCCCGATCGATACATCGAAATGATGATGGCAGTAGTTTACTATGTCTATGATTAATATGACTTTTAATATCCATGTTCTGAACACGACACTTTTCGTTTCACAATTTTCATTATTGCTCTTCATAAATTGAATCTCAGTTATCAGAACTGATTTGTTTTATAAGAAACACAGGATTATACCAAACAGACAAATATAAAGAATAGATATACTTTTTGTTGAGTTGATCTCGAAATCAGCTTAATTTTGTCAAGCTGATTTCACGACGATTTAACGACTTAAGTAGTAATCCAAGCACCGACCTTCATATACCTGACTTCAACTATTGTGGACCTAGTATATAACTACGTGAACGACTAGCATGAGGTGATCGTGGTATTAATCTTCTTGACGAAGCGTGTCGAATTCATAATATATCATATTCACATCATAAAGATATCTTCGCATCACATCATATATAAAGTGTACGAAAGCAAAGTCTGGGAGTGAGTTAGATCTAAGAACGCCAAGTTGGATTGTAACCAGTGTCATGATAGCTAAAATATGGAATGAGAATTTATTTTCGAGGGGGAATCTTTAAAAAAGCAAAGTAGACGTCCGAAAGTCCAATGAATTGAAAATGAATATCAAGCCGCATTGGTGGCTGTTCGTTAAGCTGTCCGCAGCGTTGGGGGTAAAAAACACGTTAGGATATCACGAATAAATCTTATACCAAAAACAGGTAGTATTATTCTGCTGACCTATCTGCCACTGGTGTATTGTGCAGAGGTACTGCTTCTATAGGAACTGCTGTAAATGTGGCTAAATATGCCAACCAAAAATTGTAGGAGATACATTAAGCATTAAACAAAACAACGATAGTTCAGACGAAATACGAATAAGAATAGCTAAGGCGAGAGCAACTTCATGAAAATAAAAAAAAAGTATACGAAAAAGATCTAAGCCTAGAATTAAAAACAAGATTAACAAAATACTACATACATTCAATACTATTATATGGAGCCGAAGCATGGACACTGAGGAAAGCGGACACCAAAAAATTTTAGATGTTCGTATATGTTCAATGGACGTATATAAGATATTAAGAATACCATGGACGGACCGGGTAACCAATGCGGAAGTAATTAGAAGAATGAAGAAAGAGAAGGAAATTATAAATACCATTTAAAAATCACTAGAGAAAAATACCACCTGATCCAAATAATAATACAGGAAAAAATATAAGAAAGATGAAACGTTGGAAGAAGAACCTGCGAGAATTGTTCAATTGTAATACATGTCAGCTATTTAGAGCAGCTGTCTCAAAAGTCTCTATAGAAAAAGAAAGACACAATAAAACAAAGGAAGCAGTTGCCTTAGGTAAAGATAGGGATGGGATTGTATTTGAGACAATATAAAAAAAAAAAAGTGTAGCTACCTCGACATACTCTAAATGATCATGATATAAAACAATACACAAAAAGAATTCCCCAATTCAGGAGTTTTTATGCGTGAAGCGTTGCCGAACATCTCTGGATTATAGCAAAGAGGCAAGTACTTATTGGATTGAGAATAGCTAACGTGGTTTTAATGTGAGATACTTTAATAATTTCCGTAACCTACAACCACCATTAGATTTACTGCTTTATCTTCGAGGTAGCAAAATTCAACATAATCACGATAGATTTCAAAACATTAACTCTTTCGAGTGAGGACATTTTTTTTAAATTTCTACGAGAATAATGTCTTTAGCCGTCGCTTATTTGATTTTCACCTATTGAGTTGAACCAAAACATAGCATACGCTCTAGCGCTTGTAGGATTCTAACGTTACCATGCTATTCCAAACATTGATGATGAGAACAATACATTTTACTATTCTATAGAAGGTGCTGAAGTGAAACATATGAAAATTCTATTTGGATCATATGAGTTGAGTGACATTGAAGTTTACATAAGAAAGGAGTTGTAGATAATATTGAAGGACGCAGATGATGACAGTATCAAAAATCCAAACAACAATACCTTACAATGTGTGATCGAAAGTCGAACTATAATTGTGCACTTTAATTGGAGAGATTATATTGGAAAGCTGCTTGGATATTCAGATGGGCGGGTGAAATGCAACATTACCACAGGTTCCTATTATAACAATTATTGTGAAAAAAAAACAGAAGTAGGACCCATAAAGAAATAATGTATTTATTAGAGACGTTCAATATATCATCAATCATCAGGCAAAACATCAATACCAAACAAAATTAGTGATAAATACACAGCATACAATTATACAAACAACAATTTAAATGTCTACCACAATGATTATATGTACAAGAAAATAAACAGAGATTTAAACTCTGTTAATAATATGGCCTTGACTTATGAGAAGACTCCAGTCTACCAGCTCACTTGCAGTTCTGGAAGCCGTAGTAAATTGAAATAAGTAACGCCGTGTTAACTAAACAATTTAAACTTTATTATTTTATAGAAGAACACACTGGAAAGCACACATTACTAAAGAGAGATAATTTTAGGTTACATCGTCATTTATGTGCTTGAGAACATGGAATTATGTTCTACTTGCATTGACAATGAGATGTATTGCCAACTTGTGAAAGTCAAATTTAAATTTAAAATATATATGAAGTTATTACAGAAGCTATGGTTTAAAATAAATTAAGGCCACAGTAAAATTGTCCACCTGCCGCTTATAATGGATTTGATGGTAAATACGCTTATCGTAATAAACTTTGTCTCTGTACCGGTCCGCTCTGCAGTTCTGGGAGCTGTTCCAAAACAACTTCGGGTTAGCAAAAGAATGGAAATGACGTGAAAGAGTAATCACTAGGTGCCCTCTTGACGATAATTTAACATACAAGTAAAGGATAAAAAATTTAAACAACGAAGTTTAACAAAAGCTCAAATAACTACTATTCGCTCTGCAATACAGGGGACGAACCCAGTTGTATGGTCTCAGGATGGTCCTGGCATATATATTGCGGACTACAGTACGTAATTAACAGAGTTGCATCTGTCATTATATTAATAGCAGAATGCACTTCAAAAGTCATTTCAAACCGCGGGCGATTGATCCATACCTACGTTTCACGGAATACCACCGCTTCATCAGTAAACCTGCAATCCGCATTCTTTGAAACAGGGTACCGTACATTCTACTCCTCGCTCTTGTGATCTTAAATTCTGCGATAGATCAAAAGAGCGAGGAATAGAATGCACGATACACTGTTTCAAAGAATGCGGGTTGCAGGTTACTGATGAAGCGGTGGTATTCTGCGAAACGTACATATGGATCAATCGCCCACGGTTGAAATTTGCCCTCCTTTTAGAAAATTGTACATTTTGTGTACGCATGCAATAAAAAATTACATAGGTAAGTACTAGGATTATCATTAAATGATTTCCTGTATACAAATCAAAAGATGTTACAGGTTATGATACAAATATGTATAGAGATATATGTCTAGTGTAAATACCAAAATATAAAACCTTACTTTTCGAAACAGCGTTGTCCTTGTGAAGTATGCTTTACTGTCACACTGAGGCACCGAACAATATTTATTTCCCTTCTTTGCTACGTTTTTAAGTTCCACACGAACTATTATTTGTTTTTCTGTCGTCCCATTCATTGCGAAATGCACGCTAAACATATATAACAAATTAAACCTATCCTTTATCTGGGGGTTGCAATTCTGCTCACCAGCCACTTTGCTTTTAATCGCCAATAAGGATGTACATATGGTTTTAAAATTTAAATCAGATTATTTCAAATTGTTTCTTCGCTGACGGTGAAAGTTAGGTTCCCTTTGATTGTTTTCTACACGGTCCATGTATAGCAAGCAGCTATAAAACTCGTGGTGGATTGTCTCGGAAGAACAGTTGCATTTTATAACTCGTATAGGTCGCCTCGCTGTCGGTCTGTTTGCAATACAAGATTTCAATTAATTCATTCCACAAATTTTTATAACCTAATTTCCAGTTTTAATTTCAATCTTCCGGACTTAGAATATTTGTACAAGCTAATTACTCCTAAATAATTTAGATAAGAGTTGTGTTTAATTTATATTTAACTAAATTACTCCGAGAAAGTTTACCATTATTATCATATTCGTCAATAAATAACCTTTTACAAAACTTATTTTACTTTTCATTCACATTAATATTTTATCTATTAATTTCTTTACATACGTGTAATTTCTTTTAATTGTTATCGAATTATTATCATTAAAGTTTAAAGTAGAATTATAAAAAATCTCTTATTTACATTTTTTTAAATTCTCTTCATTATTAATTTATTTATTTATTCTATAAACATTTAGTCTTTTACATTCCTTAATATTTATTTATTTTGTTTCGAGTTCAAACTTCAATCGATATGTGCCTTTAATTAATGGTGTTGATCTTGCAATAGTTTTTAACGTTTGTTTTCAGAATTTGATATGTGCAGAGCATGGTTGTTCAGACAACGGAAAATCACTTTGGAGTTCCATTTGGAACTACACCTATATCGATATAAACTAGAGTTCTTATTTGGTTCTATTTTGCCATCGTTATTAATGATCGTCCGAATATCCGATAGAGACTCATTCTCTGCTCCATAGCTAATAATTATTTTTAGATGGCATACTATTGAAGATGAAATGGCCCGAATCGAGGGCTCTATACCTCTAAACAATATTTTCGTTAATAATTTTATATCGTGTTGAAGTAGTTAACTTCAAGAAGCAGAAATATTCTTAATATATTGGGTTAAAAACTGTAAAAATGAGTCAAATTTGTACAGTTATTTGTTTTTCTAGAATGCCACAACTAAACACTGTGATAAGCTTGAAATCCAAAATTTAAATTTTAAAACCATATGTACATCCTTATGGGAAAATGAGCTTATCGAACAATTGACCTACGTTGAACTTCTTAAGCAGTTGGGACCCCTGAAACCATGCATCGTGCATAGTATTGGCGATTAAAAGCCAAGAGGCTGACCTCTGGTGAGCAGAAGTACAACCCTCAGATAGTGGATAGGTTTCACTTGTTAGATCTGTTTAGCGTGCATTTTGCAATGGATGGGACGACAGAAAAGCAAACAATAGTTCATGTAGAACTTAAAAACGCAGTAAAGAAGGGAAATATATATTGTTCGGTGCCTCATTGTGACAGTAAAGCAACTGGTGGATTTTATTTCCAAAAAACAAATCCAGACGAATAGTATGGTTACATGTTTTGAAAATTGGGAAGAAAGTATCAAAAAAAATGGTTGTGTGTGGAGAACATTTCAAACCTGACGATTTTTTATATTGTGGTAAGTGTATTATTCATTATCTGTACGGTATTTATACTAGACGTATAATTAAACAATAAATCTATACATATTTGTATCATAACCTGTAACATCTTTTGATTTGTATATAGGAAATCATTTATTGATATGCCTAGTAATTACCTAGGTAATTTTTTACTACATGCGTCATCATATTTAATTCAGTATCTTTACATGTAGTGAATCTAAGAGAATGCTGGAGAATAATTTAACATTTCTTTCATAAGGCCTCTGATCCAAATGCGATGTTTGCAGACACAATGAAAAGATTTGGATCTTGGCGGCCGTCCTTGCTATCACGCCACATTCGATCAGGTGATTTGCTTTGATAATTGCCGATCCCTCAAGAAATGGTCTCTTGAAATGACCCACATAATCCAGAATATCAACGATATCAATGGCTGGCTCAAACATTATGGGAAATTAATTAAATTTAAGCACTTTATCACAACATAAACACGTATCACGCGATGTAAACAATGCAATCTATCTACCATACGACGGCCATCTTGGGTTCTATGCTAGCGCCCCTAGGGGTCTTTTAATCGCCAATTATAAAAAACCTTATATTTCACACCAGATTACAAACCTGAAGCTAACTTAACAACATAAAAATTCACAGATTTTACAAAAAAAATACCAGATTACATACACACAACTCGATGGAGGATAGGAGGGTCCCGAATCTGCTAAATATACTACTTACAGAGACAAATTGTATGGTTAATTTATTAGGGTTGATACTTCATTCGAAATTCAACCTTAAATATATTTATTTATGAGTCATATTCGTTTACATAAGTGGCTTGTAGTACTATTCATTGAACTATTTGTTGCTTTTCCAGGAGTGTGTTGGCTTTTATCCAACGTTTCGTCCACCATTGCAATGGATATTATTAAAACATTTAGCTCTTAAAAGTGGCAGGAGTAGCTGGAGTCAACCTTCATTGCTACCCCTAAAGAAGAAAGATGCGAAAAAATGTAATTTTCGTAGGGCCATAAGGTTAATGAGAAACACTAAAATTACTTTTGAAAATTACACATAAGCGACTATATAAGAAAGTTGATAACGATATAAGTGTAACGTAGTTTGAGTTACGTAGTTTATTTGGCTCTAGATAAGCATTATTTACCCTAAATGTATTGACCCAACGATATCTGGTTGTTAATAAAGACGTATGCGTGTATTGTGGATTATGAGAAGGAATTCGACAGAATACGGCATGCCCTGCTCATAAAAATCTTGAGGGAGAACATATAAATACTCGAGATACTGAAATTATTGAAAACTTATATTACAATTAGCAAACATCAAAATAGACGAAACGTTGGCAAAAACCATACATTAAAAATAGCTTTCTTGATCTTTCTTTTCAGAATGGTTAGTACATTTCGATGGATTCCACTTACAGTGCCAGCATTATCGTAACTTTGAGCGCTGCACATCATTATGTCAGGTCCATCACTTTCCGAACTTTTAAGAATGTCAGAGCTGAGGTCAGCAGATTTTTTTCCCTTTAAAGGGAGAAATCCTAGATACACTTCTGTCACATTCGCATTGTAGATTTTCAAATATCTGATCACGTCGGACATCTGGTCAGTTTGTGATATATCAGGTGTGCTGTAGAACATGATCTCAAAATACTGCGCAGACTTTATATCTATGATAAGCAGCTCCATCACATGATTTGCCAAGACATTTATAAACTCATTATGAGCTTTTGGTGCAAGATAAGATACTGATGCTTTAAGTTTACACGTCCTCCGCTTTAATCTCATTAGGTGCTCTTTAAGAACTGGATCATATTTAGAAATCATCTCAACCATCTTAAGAAAGTTTCCTTTATTCAATGAAGATTCATTTTTCTTGTGGCCACGGAATACCAGATTCTATAAGTTGCCCTTCAACTTTTTTTTCTACTTGTCCTACAATGTAGGTGCAGTCACAAATTTGCATGTAGTATCTGTAGCAAGAAACAGCAGCACAAGCAGTAGAATTTTTAGCTGACGAGTGGGTAAACTATCAAGGCCGCAGCAATATCTTACCATTTGGCATCATTTTGTAAATCACTCTTTTGATAGTTGGCACATCTATCGTTTTCAATATTAATCACTGATATTCATTATCATTGTTAATGAGTTGATTGGTATATATTTTTTTAAATCTAATATTAATAAAAATACTATTGTAAAATCTTAAGTATACTGGGCCTGTCGGTTTTTTTCGAACAGTTTCTGGAAAACACTTATATGTAATCTAATAAAGTAAGGCTCCTGTATAATAATCACATCCACGTTTATCGAGCTAGAATGGGTAAAAATTGTGCGCATTATACTCGAAATTTTACGGTAAATATATTGTAATGTTTTTACGGATTCACAAAATACCAGTTCAACAAGTTTAAAATGTATTTATTATAAACTGCTTAGTTTACATTAACACAATAATCAATTATTCAACTGTAGTCTAGTGGTTATATTATTTGTCCACTATACGCGTCATACTGGGTCATCCAGACGTCCGGATTGGTACTTGTGGAACCGCCGGACTCTCCTCTTTATATGCTGTTGAGAATTGTGGACACCGCGGGCACCTTCTGTACTTTGCTAGAGCGGCCAGATGGGCCCATTGTTTCGCCAAATCTGGTACGGTCGAATGAGAATTAGACTATTATGCAGTAGTGTCGTAATAATATATATTTTTTAAAATTCGTATTTTTAGCTAGGATAAATACTTTTCATTAAAAAAATAAATATATGAAAATGGAACTTACCTTATAAAGTGGTAAGTAGTGTTCCGTGAAATTATGAAAGCGACTAGTAACGCACTAGCTAGAAAGACTTAAGCCACAGAAGCTTTACCATAAATGCGTTGTGCTATTTATAACGCAGGCGGCGCGGTGTATGTGTGTGAACCCGCTGTGTGAGAACGCGGTCCCAGTCCACATTCTTTTACATTACGAAATTAAAAAAAAACCTCAAGTAGACGCTTAAAAAACATTTAACTGTGTTTTGCAACAGAACGATAGACATTTAGTCGGTGGCATCGTTATTGTTGCCAAAATACCAATAAATTATTTTTATGAAATGAAATTAGACTGCAAAACAAAATGCGATATGTATTATGTATGTTTATCTAAATTAGATAGATTCGCGACTGCTCTAGTCGTATTCACATCCACTGATACACACTTGTTTTGTTAAAATATGATTGTATTCTATTATTGATACGCTACATGTTGGTTAGGCTTACGGAAAACATTTTTGTGGTTATAACTAACAATGCGGATATATATTTTAAAATAATAAATTTCTGCCACTGTGTCAAAACACCGCACAACAATTTTATAGTGACATAGGGTCATATTTTGCCCCTGCGATGGGGTCACCTGGTTTCCTTCCACCCTAGTGACGCTACTGTACTATCGTAATTCAAACAAATTCAGGAAATCATAGCAAAGCTCTGGCGGCGACCTTCCGTATACCTCCCTACTCAGTGGGGTAGTAACTACTAGTTACTATATCGGCAAGCAATGCATTTTTATATTTCAGATCATTAATTTAATTGATTGAAATTATATTAAAATGTATTATAAATATAGTATGTAGTATGCATTTTGCATCAATGTCAGCAATTGTATTATAACAGTCGATGTTACAAACTTTGGCTTTTATAATTCCAATTCCAAATATTGCGAACTGTGCAAGTGCATGGTTGGTGGGGGGAATACCTTCAGGGTTCCGTTGCATCAAAGAACAGTCGTACAGGTATAAATACGTAATTAGAACGTCAGATATCTTACAGGTTATTCGCGTGTTAATGTCAAAGTGTATTACGGCTTTCTATTGGCAATCTGATTGAAACTCCTGTTGTGAAACGACTTATTTTAGATAAATTACAATTTACTATGGAGAGATGTGTAAAATAGAGTATAAAAATTTACCTTCTCTGTTACGTTTACGTCAATGTGAATGTGAAAGGACAACCTTCTAATTCAAGAGCCCAATGAGTAGTGAATATAAAGGTACCTTTTGATACATTTATTTTACAATTAATTTATATATTTAGCGCCATTGTAGTTGTTATTAGGTACTTTTAAATCTCATAAATATGACAATGTTATGCTATGCACCTGGAATAACATGTTTACTTCAGAATCATGAATTAAAATTTTTGGTTGTATTAAAAGAATAATATACTTAGGTAGTGATTTTGCACATTTGATTGCAATATTATTAGATGGTTAAATGTGTATTTGCATTACAAAACGCTTGGGCTAACTTATCGATGAACCAGAAGCAATATTTCGTATGTGCATATGTTCAAAGGGTTGGGAAATATATGCACATCTATAAAAGTACCAGATCAAGTAGAGCTTAAAAAGAGTAGGGTACATACCTGGAAGTCAAATCAATTTTAGGAGAGGTAATTTTTCATAAACTAAAACTACTAGACTATTATGGTCTGAAAAAAAGAGTAAAATAAATATTATGAATAATAAACACAAAATTTAACAAAAGAGAATATTCCATAAATAAATAGTAAACATGTTATCATTAATAATGTAGCAGTCTATTAAACGACTGTTTCTCTTGAACATATAAGAACATAGGATATTTTTTCCAATACATCTGAGAATTTATTTTCTGGCGAGTTATAAATGAGCTCTAAAATGTTAGACTAGTGTGTATTATACAGTAATTCCTCCATTATAAGATAAATTAGCTCCATGAAGCTACTGTGTTAATGGAATCCGAATACATGATGCCTTAATACTATATAAAATGATTAATTCATTATGAATTACATATATTTTACACTTACTAATTTTTTCAAAACATTACAACACGCATATTTTTTAAATATATTCCAAATAATAGAGTATTTAATGTTTATTTACTTAAAAAAATAAATAAAAGAATTAACATTTCAACTGTGATTCTTATATTAAAGCAAAATATAAATTAGACATATGTAATGCTGTATATTGAGGAATTACAGATCTAAAACGAGTCAAGGGAATGCCCGATGAACTAGTGATTTCAAACAAATATAAAATATATTCAGATTTAAAATATGAAACAACCAGCCATTTAATTATGAATTGATATGAATGGAGACCACATAAATGATCGCATCACTCTATATAACAATCACTGTGACTTGTCACTACTCTGTATCTAAAAAACATATACAATATGAACTAATCAGGAGCTATTTTCTGTCGAGTACTCTTGAGAAACTGCATACACAACCTGCTCTGTATATTGTTCCGGGGAATCTGGAGTGCTATTTGTGTCATTGGCACACTAGTTATTTATTATTATCTCTTTTCCATTTCACTTTTTATGTTGTTTATCCATTTCTTCCGAGGTCTCCCTCGTTTATTTCTTTGTGCTGGAGTCTAGTTCCATAACATCATTGGTATTCTTTCTTCCTTCATTCTACCCAGATGTCCGTAACTTCTTAACAGCTTTTCATTTATATCATCCATAATAGTGTCTTTCATTGTCATTTTATCTCTGATGTCTTCATTTCTAACGTGATCATACAAGGTTAGAGCACAGCATCTTCTCCAATACATCGTTTCAGCCAAGAGTAATCTTGAGATTAATTTTTTTGTCGATAACTCATATCTCCGACCCATATGTCATAACGGGTTCTATTATTGTTTTAAATATATTTATTTTTGTCTCTCTGGTTAGGTTATTCTTCCACAAGATTGGATGTAGTGTTTTTGTCATATTCTTCCAACTTCGCATATTGTGACTCCCAGATATTCATACTGACTAATGATTTTTATTATTCCGTTGTCTAGCTCTATATCCTGTCCTTTTCCTGCTATGACCATTTATTACATCTTTTCTGTATTTACCTTCAAGTCCCACTTATTGTATTCCTCTATCAGTTTATTTAGGATGTTTGTCAGATGCTGCTGATCTTCTGCAGTAACTATTTGATTGTTTGCAAAAAGGATCGTGTATATCGGGCTCTGTAGTTAACACATTGATTTCAAAAGCAACACAGAAATATCTAAATAAGCTGCTAACATATTCTTTCTTTTGATAAGATAAAAAAGAGTACTCTTTGTAAAATATGTACAGTGTAATTTTCAAATTTAAGAGTATATGTACTCTTATAAGAGCGTAGGTGGAAACCTCATACATCTCTATTTTGAAACAATCTGTGTGGGGGTATCTGCAAAGAAATTCTTGCCTCAGATGGCTGACATAATGGAGTGATCATCTGATGAAAATAATGAAGTAGGACCCATAATAAAATGTTGTGTTTGTAGTAACTCTCAAGTAGGTACGTCGAGTGGAGAAATGATGGTATTGAATAAAAAAGAGACAAGATAAAAAGTTGACATTTATTATGTCTACATACCGATACATAAATACAAAATAAAGTTATTGGCCAATAATAGGATAAAAATATGACAAGCAGTAATCTTACGTCCAACACAATAATTACATGTACACGTAAATGAACAAAGTTTGGACTTGCATGATAAGGCACTCATTGTGATAAACATGATGTTTACTATGTTAAGCATGTTTAATTATACCGGTCCTTATTGCAATCCCTGGAGCTGAAATAAAATTTGCTTTAGGTCAACAAAATGGAATTGAAAATGAAATGTGTGGTCACTGAGATGGATGCCCTTGACTAACTGAATATGAATGGATTTCTTACTTTATACAATGATTGAGGGAATACAAGAAGGTTTACAATATTCCAATACAACGATATATTAGACAGAAACTTAGCTAATAAACAAATATATTTTAAAAGATTTTGAGAAACTGAGTATGCCAAATACTTTTTGACACTGGCATAAACATGGACTTGAATTCTTCCAGTTTATACCGAATCTAAGAACTGACAGATTTCCGTTAACCTTGTAGAAGCCTAAAACAATATAACTGCTAAGCCTAACTCAACAAGATGTCCCAAACCTATACATCTCGACCACCTCGGTAAACAATGGAGTAAGCTCCAAACTCCTGAATTGTCTACTCGATTAACGTCTGCTTTGCATGGACCTTGTATAAGGCCAAAATGGTATATTAAACTATCTAGTAGTGCATCTACTTTCAGCCTGTCATCAACGCGAGGGCTCCAGTGATTAAACACTTCTATTCACTAAATCAAAGATTGCTTAAAGTTATCTGAAGTCATTGTTTTTACATTAAAAAGAATGAAATAGATATAATGATAAACTAAAAGATCACTAACTGTGGAAATATTAAATTCTGAAGAATAAGTTACGATAATAACAGAATAATAAAACAAAAAAAGTACAACTCTTAAGTAAATTATTTAGGAAAGAATTAAGTTATAGATTGTTAAAAATATTCTATGTTATAGAATAAAGAATAATAACCAAAATCACAGAGTTACCCAATAGAGGTACGACATGTTTTTGGTTTAAGATTTGATTATCTCTGCTTTGTCTGTATATCGTATTTTATACTTGCGAATCTGGCAGGGAGATCACATGAAATGCACGTGATTCATGTGACCAGGCAACTAGAGAATTTACTTTTATAATTTCTAATAATAATTTGAGAAATACACGTATGAAATACTACATTTAATATAAATGAAAAGAAAATATTAAAATAGTTATAAATAAGTGCATTTATTAGCCTTCTCTTGTTTATTGAGTAATAAATTGAAAGATTTTTGAGCTTAACACATAGTCTCAACACCTTATAGCGTGATGCACTTCTCTGTCATTATATACGCGCATCACAGAGTAGGTAACACAGGGAATTTACATTTTAGGTATCAAGTTACATCTTCTCTTATCGTGTGTCTAACTCCAATGCTGACAGACCCTTTTTGACAATATTAATTTCACACCATGTTTTTGGACTTACTCGTCTTAAAATAAGGAATATTCCAAATACAAACCTTTTATACCCATACATGATGTGGTTTAAATGTAATAAAATATTCATACTGATTTGTACTTCATAATTTGTTCAACTGTCACTCGAAAATGGATAAATTATAATAAATCAGAGCGGTAATACCACCGTTCTGATTATATTTCAAATATTTTTCACTATAGGTGAAATTGACATTTTAGAATTTTTATTCTAGTGGTAGTTTGTTCACGGGTAAATAGTTTAGGTTATGGCAGTAACCCAGACAGATGATCGTAAGTCAATTGTTGTTAGATGTTAATATTTTAAAATTGCTAGTAAGACCATTTCAGCGAATATTCTATACTTGCTCTGGTAATAATAACTCATAAAATAATTGTCTATTTGGCTTAGGAACAAATTCTCTTTCAAATATTCTAATTACCTCAAATGTTCTGGAATTTTCTTGTATAAATCTGGAATTTTCCTCTAGTTTACTTTCTAAATTTTTAGAATTTTATTCAAGTTTCTGTTCTATTTTTTGTTCAAATGCACTAGACTTGTCTTTTTTTCTTGTAGAATTCTCTTGTACTTTTTATTTTGTTTTCGCTTCTTCTAGAATTTTCTTCCAGCTTCTGTTCTATTTTGGCTTCACTTTTTCTAGAATTTCCTTCTAGTTTGCTTTCTAAATTTTTAAAATTTTCTTCCAGCATGTTCTTGAACATTAATAGAATTTGTTCTGCTTTTTTTTCTGTGTTTGACATTTACGTAGTTGACCTAGTTTCCATTGGGTTTATCACACAGTTTTTTATTGTTTTATAAACTATTTAATGTAGCCTGTTAATAAATTTTTTGACTACTATTTTTATATTGTTTATTAATTATTTAAACTGTTTAACGTAGTCTATTAATAATACATTTTACTTTTACTTTATTTATTAATTTATTAAAAACCACATCTGATGCTACTGTTACATTTTTATGGGTTCACAAATAATAATTCAACATTTTTAAAGTGTATTTATTTTTTAAATAGTTTACTATGAAAACAATAAATTAATTGCAACTATAGTTTACAGTATGTATAGCGGTTTATATCAGGTATAATAATTATCTGAATACTCACGTGTACACTGTCTTATTGCCAGAGTTCTCTGGGCTATTCCCGGGCCGCCTTCTTTGCGGGGAACGTAAAACCTCGGGTTTGAGGCTCAGAGATGGTCAGCTTTCTTTGATTAAGGGATAGTCTATGTGGTCGTCATCTTCAGGGAGGGATGTAAAACTCAGCCCCATGTACATGTATTGTAGGTAAATGGAGAACACGTGCGCGTTAAAAAATCCATTCCCAATTGGAAAGCTTAATGCGGCAAAAATCCCAGGTGTGGTGCCTAATCACTGTGGTCGGTGCTTGGCCATAGAAGGAAAAATTTAAAAAAAATATGTATAAGATTAAATTTTAAAGTAAATTTATTCTTAGTATGATGTAATACTGCGTCAGCTATTGTATTATCTTTTCCTTGTATATGCTGTATGTCAGAAGTCTAATTGTCTCCATTCTCTAGACAAATATTAATCTTATGTCCTATGGTTTACAAAAGTGATAAGTTTTATCATCTGCAACAACTAAAAATGAACGGCCTTCAACGAAGTTTCAAAAATGTTTTATTTCTACCAAAATTTATATTCTTTTCTTTGGTCGTTGAAAATTTTCTTGAAAAAAGTGCAAGAGGTTTTCGATGATTATCAATATATTATTGTAAACAGCTACTGATTGCTTTGTCAATTCATCAACCATAACATTAATTTCGGCATCAGGTGAAATAATAATGTATCAACTAATGTATATTTTTTTTATGTGAATTTTTTGCAACTTTATCAAATTTTACAAGACGCGATTTTCAAACTGTATTATCAGTTAAACTATTAAACGGCTTCAATATATGTGCGCAATTTGGTATCAAGCAATGATATACATTGATCATATCAAAAAATTTATAAAGTGTTAATGCTAACTTTATTAAAAATATGGCCTTAATATTCAGCTCTTCTTTTGATTAATGAAGTAGTAGTAGCAGTAAATGATCTTTATAAGATGTTATGTTGCTAAGGGGCTTGCAATTAACATGTCATCTAAGTAAGAAAATAAAATGATAATCATCTATTTAGTCTTTGTAAAGTTGCATTTATTACCTCAAATGGCATTTTTACATATTCTTAAAGACCCAAAGGTATAGTTATAGCTGTTTTATGAGTATATTCTTTATCTATAGGTATTTGATGATAGAACTTTAATTAGATTTAAAGCATGATAATTGCCACATGGGCACCATTTAGAATTATTGTTTTTACCATATATAGGGGAAAAAACCGAAGAAAGGAAAAATTGGAAAACGAACTGCATTCACATAATTTGAACAATGATTTTAGTACAGTAGGAAAAGATATTGCGGAAAACATATAAGATGCTGATAAAGAGTCAATGGATTGGATGAATTTGACAACACCAAATGAAAACAAAATATACTTCAAAGCTATTAATTGTTTGTTTGGTTTTGGGCATTTAGATATTACAATTTGCCAACAAAGCTGTTAAATCAAATCAGAAAATAAATAATGTATCCTATAATGATAATAATTAATAAATGCAATTTTGAGGGAGTTTTTTCAGAAAGAAAGAAAGGAGCAAATATTACTCTGATTTAAAAAAGTGAACACCAATAACTGTAATAATTACTGACCGGTGTTAGTTGCATATGATTTGAATTTTATGTTGAAGCATTCTCAAATTACACAGCAGCAACATGGATACAGAAAGACAAAATCTGCATCAACGGGAGTATTATTGGTATAGTATAGAGTATGTATTATAATGATTTTATTCAAGGAAGTTTGCGAGAGTAGCAACCTGTGACATGTCAATGGTATTTGTCTCAGTCTCGCACAAACTTAATCACTATGGCACAAGGGGACTAGCGAACTCCTTCATAAATTCATGTTTGGCAAATAGATAAACATTAATAAAATAGTACTGAGCATTACATTATGTTGTGGAGAAAGATCTTTCACTGTATGCCACAGTTCCTGGCATCATCAAAAATATTGTTGTGGGGGACTTTTTGCCCTTCGTTGATGTATTCTCTTATAAGATGGCTGAACTCTAAAAAAGTTGTATCTAAGAATTTTCTTTAATAATTCTTATATCCTCAAGAGTATTTTTGATAGGAATAAGGACATAATTCCAATTACTTTCGAAGCAGGGTATATTCTCTTAGTTGTGAGTGTGGTGCCATATATGTGAGACAAACGGGGAGAGTGTTTCACAGCAAGACATTTGCTATTCATATTAACACCAAAGAGCACACACACAATACTGAAAGTGGTGTTCAGTACCTGCACTATTATAGTAGAAGACCTAAACTCAAAATTGCTGTATATTTGGAATTGGCAGTCTTTGAAATCTGATAATAACATTAATGATCAGATGCACTTTGATTACATTAGATTTTGCAACTATATTGTATGATTTTTATCGCAAACGATTTTCCATTTTATTATTCTTCTTTTTTCCGATTGTTCTTTTTCACGATTTTTCTTTTTTCCGATTGTTCTTTTTTCCAATTGTTATTTTTTCAGCTTGTTCTTTTGGGTTGTACCTGTTTTGCCTATATTTGCATTTTGTTTAGTATATTTTGTTATATATTTTATTTCATGACAGATCTTTTATTGTGATACTTGTTTTTGAATTTGGTTTATATTTTCTGTTTGTTGGTATATTAGATGTTTTGTTTTTTTTTGTTGTAATGTGATCTATACATCATTGTGTTTAAAGTAAGTTTTTGCCTATTTTGTTACATTGCTAATGATTGAATGAATTCTGAAAACTTCTGCGTTTAATTTTATTTTTGTGATCCGAAGATAAAATTTCTTTATTATTTAACATGGAAAAGTTGAAGGGGTGAGGACTTTAGCCTGGCGGAATATTTTACCTGTAACTCAGAGGAACTTTTCGGCTGGAGATGGAACTTTCTCTTCCTGAACTTGACATTTTATGTAAGAATGGTTAGATTGTATGTGTTCTTATATTTTGCTTGTATACTGTTTGTTTTCAGCTTTTAATGTTTTATTTTACTACTTTTGTAAGTAAAATTTTTCATTTTGCTGATATCATAAATTTTGACTTATTCTATACTCTCTGTAGTTTACAAAACTTAATAAACGAATTACATTATATTATGGAAACAAGTTTATATGTCATTTAGAAACAGTTTAATGCACACTAAAACATATTTGATAAGGAAGCTATAGGTGCCAAACATATGTTACTTACCTGGTGTGGTCATTCATATTAATTTTATATTTCAAAAAATAATATTTACGAACTTACAATAATTTGTATAGCAATTATTTTGCCCATTAATTTATTTTTTCATAAATTGGTGCTAAATTAAAATTCATTCTAGTTTTGATTATGGTAAACCTGGGTACTTTTTCTAATATTTGGAATGCAAATTTAAATATTCAGGTTAAAGTTTGTGAGATTTGTATGTTTTTATATGGTAACCTATTGTTTTCAGAATGAAGGTGGCTTTAAACTCAAAATAAACTATAATATCATGCATACCGAAGAACAGAAAGCTCCAGGCTTGTCAGGAATTGAATGTTTGGAAGATGCTGTGAAACTTCTACAAGCTTTAAAACAGAAAATGAGAATCCAGGCTCAACAGTTACTTGTTTGGCGACGTGCTTATAAGCTTCAGGTAAATGACTGTATATTAGGTTTGGTGTTGCGGCTATGACTTTCAAAAAATGTGTGGTGGAAAATTAATTAGGTTAACAAAGCTAATGCAATGAGGACATTCTCTGAAAATATATTCATATCAAATTAATTTTTTTTATAGTAATGTGTTGGCGGAGATCATGAAAATATAGTTAAATATGTCGAAATGACAGATGTCAATAAATTTAAAATTTGGTTTTGGCATAATGGATTTGGAGAAATAATACATTACTTGTAAAATTTTGGTGCATTAAGTATTTTAAAATGAAATATAGACATTCGAGCACAAGGAAAATTATTATCTAGATTGAGGATACAAATTTGGTACAAGAAATTGACATTGAACATTTCGAGGTCCCATACTGATGTTGAATTGAACGATTCAACACTGAGCAGTTTAGCTTTTAGAAATATAATTTAGCTGTTGTAAAAATTTTGGTATTGAATGTTGAGCTCTGAGCAGTATAGTTTTAGAAATAGAATTCAGCTGTTAGTGAAAAAACTATATTAAATTTAAAACTAATGTACTACATTAACTTAATACTCGCAACAACTTGTTGTCACACATATCTACACTTTATCACATATTTATGATTTTCCTCTCAGCCTTCTAACTGCCACCTGTCTGTGTTCCGATCTGTTTTTTACTTATAACATTTTCTACCATAAAAAAAATAACTTTGTTATGTGTACTTAGTGGTAATAATAATTGTTAAGAGTAGTGTAAAATAATTTCCTGGTGAAATATAATTTGTTATGAAAATCAATTTATTGTATCGAATGACTAATATTTAACTGGACTTGCGTCTTTAAATGAAATGGGTTTTGTCATCAAGATCTAATTGAAAAAATACTCATCCAAATGAAAATGAATTGTCTTGCAAAACGCAACAGACTTTATGAATGAAAATAGAATCTGACGAAAGTTTAATGTGGCATCAACAAAATATTAAACTATCAACTTTACGTTCAGTTTTTATGCTCAGTTGGTATTATTTCATAGAAAATTATTCTTTCAAGATACCTTTAATATGTACATCTGTTTGTTATTATTTTATTATGTTTTTACTTAAAAACTAATAAAGAAAGTTATATAAGAATTGTTAGAAAACAATCATCTGCTGTATTTTTGTTTGGATTTTACTTTGAAAATGGACAATCATTTTATATAAAATAATGAGTAGATAGTCATTTTAAAATCTGTTTGAATGGACCTATTTGTAACAAATCAATGCTGAAAACAAAGTATAAATTTCAGATGCATTTATATTATGGTGACCAACTATTTTTGTTGAAAAAAGGGTAGTTGGGGAAAACTGTTTGTAAATAGTAGCATACTACTACATTAGTACATATATTTCAGAAACTAATAAAGGCTTTTATAAAATATCATCCGGGGCATCCGGTAATGTATTTAGTTGTTACAATATTTTGCCCGAGTACCCAATTAGAAAGCTCTGAGAATACAGATAAACTAGTAAGTATGATGAATATAGTTCACCCCCATGGTCTTATCACAGGAAAAATGCTATATATGTTGTTTTTGTGAGATGATAATTTTAATTGGTGAAACTGTGATGTTCATTTTACTCGCCAGAATTCTTCATCTGAACATTTCCTGATAGAGCCTTGGGTGGGAATCTGCGGAGTAGACAGGTAGAGTAAAATTGCAAAATATGGCCTCACATTTGAAATTGACAGATTGCAGGGTATGGTAGCTACATTCCTTTTTCTGTACTACACCCCGAATAGCAAACGTTTTAACGACATTTTCCACCTTGCTAGGGATAGTTAGTATCAATGCGGCACATATTAGATCATTGAATACAGAACGTAGTCCATGTGGTAGTGTTTATTAGATATAATAAACTGTTCAACTCATTTTTGATTGAAATATTTATTTCCAGACCTGTGCTTTTAAGGTCTTCAATTCATAAGGTTATTAATAAAACAAGTGATATCAAAACATTCAGTTTTGCCCTTAATTAATCTCATTTTCTAATAAAATAATTATTATTATTTAACTATTAATGTCACAAATCAGTTTACATTAATCACAAAAATTGTATGTATGTTTATTTTAAAAAATAATACTACAATAGCACCAAGTTCTAAAATTCCTAATATTAGCTAAAAATCTTTTTATTATATAGAATTATTGGTAATTTTTAGTTTCTTCTTCAAATGATTTCTTTTATAATAATTACAATAGGCTGGTAATTTAGCGGTGAAATTAAAATTCACTTGTAGAATTTGCAGATATTATAGCACCATACGAGGTCTGGCTATTAAATAACGAGACTGCGGGTGCAGAAGGCGTCCTAGAGGGGTACGGAGGAAAACGAATGCAGCGTTGGAAAGCTGAAAGTGTCTTCTATTCCAGTACGAAAACACGTTTTTGTCGCTTTAGTAGTATTTTTTCTATAGAGGTTAGAAACGAACGTGTTTTTTTCTCGTGACGATAACAATGTGTGACGAAAAACACGAGCAACGAATCAATGTGAAATTTCTCGTTAAATTAAAAAAAACTCCGACTGAGTGCTATAAGTTGTTGAAAGAGGCCTATGGTGAGAATTCTCTATCTCGTGCATGTGTTTTTGAATGGTATAAAAGTTTTCTGAAGGCCGAGAGAGCACCAAGGATGACCAACGTCCAGGTCGACCTGTGCCTGTTTCAACTCCGCAAACAGTGACCAAAATCAATGAAATTGTGCATAGAGATCGTCGTAGGAGCATTCGGATGATTGCTGAGACTGTAAACGCCGATAAAGAAACGATCAGAAAAATTTAACATGACGAATTGAACATGAATAAAGTCTGTGCGAAGTCCCAAAAAATTTAACCCCTGGCCAAAAGCTCGTCTGTCAACAGATCTGCTCAGATTTTCTTGAGATGTTAGATGAAGAGCCTGAATTGATGGAAAACATCATCACTTGCGATGAAACCTGGATATTACAATACGATGTTGAAACTAAGCGGCAATCCATGCACTGGAAAACTCCTGCATCGCCAAGAATGAAAAAAGCAAGGATGTCAAAATCAAAATTTAAAGCCAGGCTAATCGTTTTTTTCGACATCAACGGCATTGTGATGACTGAATGGGTTCCAGAGGGTGACACCGTAAACAAAACTTACTATTTTAAAGTTTTTTGCAACACAGCGAGAGCGAGTTCATAAGAAACGGCCGGAGTTGTGGAAAAACAAGTCGTGGATCTTGTACCAGGACAATGCACCTGCCCATAACGCGCTGTCTGTGAAGCGTTATTTAGCTGCTAGAGGCACTCCAGTGCTCGAACTCGCACCGTACTCGCCTGATTTAGCACCCTGTTACTTTTTCTTGTTTCCGAAGATCAAGTCTGCCTTAAAAGGAACCCGGTTTGAGTCGATGGAAGAGGTGAAGCGAAAATCGGCGGAGCTCCTAAATGCTTTTACAAAAGAAGACTTCCAGCATTGCTTTGACCAGTGGAAAAAACAAATGGAACGGTGTGTGGCGAGGGGAGGGGAGTACATTGAAGGGGAACATTCGATTATAGAATAATTTTTAAAATAAAACTCTTGTTCATAAGCAGTCTCGTTATTTAATAGCCAGACGTATTACATTTATTTAGTAATGGATCTCATGAAAATACTGAAAAATCTCCTTTGTGTAACAAATTTTATACAATTAATAAATCAATCATATGCATGAATGTTGTTTCCGAGTGGAAACCGTGTTGAGGCTCTGACAAGTGCCGACGTTTCGTCCACTGTTGCAAGGGACATTTTCAAGGCGAGTTACTTCAATAAATGAATTCACTGCACTGAATTCATTTATTGAAGTAACATTAAAGCCTTGAAAATATCCCCTGCAACAGTGGACGAAACGTCGGCACTTGTCAGAGCCTCTACACTGTTTCCACCCGGGCACAACATTCATACAGATACTAACTGTGGAAGTCTATTATATTCAATAATATGCAATTTAATCCAAAATCAATATTGTTTAACTTAGTACTATAGTCATTATATTTTCAATTTGAAATATAATCAAACACTGACTGCAAATATAAGTTAACCGTAGAAATGAACTAACAGAAACTAGAAAACTGAATTAAGTTTCCATTTTACCAGGTGAATCAGTGGAGTTCCGAACTCCCAATTTGAGTAGTTCTGATAGCAATGACTCTCGTTGCAGCACTTGCTATATTTGATCGTGCAGATTACCTGTCCTGATGGTCAGAAAATATAGTAAATGATTTGATAGTGAATGGATATACATATTGTCAGTGCGCAACTTTGTGACATTAGTTATTCTAGTGCACTTATGAATCGTATGCTGCAAATCAAAACTCAAACGATTGCTCGAATCCTCGCAAGAATCAGATTCTTTGCTTTATTTTCTTATAACATGAATAAAATAAATAAAAAATAGGTAATCTATACTTATTCTAAGATATAAAAATTCTTGCGACTCAAACAGAGCACAATGAGTGCGTTTGGAATACGATTTCAAAAAGGAGCACAGCAGAATTTTGTTGATCAATATTCATCTAGAGACTTATTGCCATTCTAGGATATTTGTATGGATATAATTAATTTATTGCTTAGTTACTGCACTCTTAAACTCATTAAGAATCGAGAAATATTTTTTGATTTCAGCTTAATAAAAGCTAGAACCAGTTTGTCTATGTCTAATTAATCTACTATGTTAATTTTGTAAGAACTTAATTTGGTCTATCCTGGTTCATGCATGAATGGAGATACATTTTTTAAAATGTTCATTTTGAAAACTTTCTTTCAAGGGATATTACTGATAATTTCAGTTATATTCTTTATGCAATGTAGATATTTGGATGGAGTGGCATATATATTTAGGGGTACGGAGGGTCAGACCCTACCTTGGAATTGGATCATCACAAAATTTTAGATTTATAATTCGTAAAAACCTTTATCTTTCACCATACACATTTATATATATTTTACTATTGACAACCATAACTAATGTAGTGTAGCAAAATAAATCTTTTAACATTAAATCAGCTTAAAATTATTGATCAGTTAAACAGACTCAAAGAGAATATTGTTACGAAATAATGCAGACGTCCAGATCATCATAGCTTTTGCTAGACCGCACCATATGCTTCGAATCGATCACCTCTTCGACTAGTTTAGAAGAGTCGATTTTTCGAAGAGAATTGTCACATGCATATAAAAGCGAAGCGTACTTTGCCAGAGAGGAGTTGGAAGTTAGAAACATGAAGTGTTAATTATAGCCATTTGAACTACAGTTGTATAATTTATCATTGTTTTAAATGTATACTTTAAAATAAATACATGTTAAAGTTGTTGAACTGTTATTTATGAACCTGTAAAAACATTACCCTTAAACAAATAAGTACTAAATAAAATAAAATTAAATAAAGTTGTTATCGGACTAGATTAAACAGCGAAAAAAAAGTATGTTGTAAATGGAAACAAGATCATTAAGAAAATGGTGGATATAGAGGAAAAATATGAAGAACCAATGAACGTGAATAAAATTCTGCTTATGTTCAAGAATTCTAAAAGTTTTGAAAAGAAATTTGAAGAAAATTCTAGAAAAAGAGAAAACAAAATAGAACAGAAACTTGAAGAAACTTCCAGAAGAAGTGAAGAGAATTCTGGAACATTTGAAACGAAAATAGAACACAAGCTAGAAGAAAATTTCTAGAAAGAACCAAGACAATTCTAGAAGTTCTAGTTCTAGAAGAACATTTCAGACTGTTTCAAGAAAATCTAGAATGTTTGAGACAAAAATTGACCAGAGGCTGGTAGACAATTCTAGAAATTTGGAAAGCAAATTTGAAGAAAATTCTAGAAGTTAACAAAGTAAACTGGAGGAAAATGTCAGATTTATACTTGAAAATTCCAGAACCTTTGAGATAAAAGTTGACACAAGCTAGTAGAAAACTAGAAATTTGGAAAGCAAACTCAAAGAAACTTCTAGAAATTTGGAAACCAAACTTGGTGAAAATTCAATAATGATGGAGCATAAAAGTGAAAAGATGGAAAAGAAAATATCAGTGAAGAGTATGGAACCGTGAAAAAGTTCTCAATGAAACCATTCACTACTTCATTACAACCGACTGGTGAGAGGATAAAGGTACCCAAATTTGATGGAACATCTTCATGGACACTACAATGGCTGGGATGACACAGTTAAGGTGACTAACCTTACCGTGGCTTTACAAGGTACAGGTCCTAGAATTAAGATTTGGAGACAACTACTTGAATCCCATGTACCAAGCTCAACTAACAGTATGGAAACGAAAGAGTGAGGAATCATTGCAAGAATATGCAGCCAACATCAATAGATTCATCAGACTTTGCTATGGAGATCTACAAGAAGACGTCTGTAATCACAGTGAACATGTATGTTAAAGGTCTTACAGACCCGGAAATATCACAAAACCTGTGGGAAGCTATGGGTATAGCCCTCAAATTTGAAGCTGGGCATAACCGATATTGAGGAAAGGATATACGAGAAGTAACAACGGAAGTAGCACCAGTTACGGAAGCTGAAATTCTAAAGTGCGTACCCACAAAAGGAATTTAAAGAACATGAAGTGCTATAGGTGTGGAAAAGTGGGGCATAGTCATAGAAATTGTCAAGTGAGAGTGGAGCCCTCTGGAAGGACCATAGAAAATCAGGAACCTAAAAACACTAGGTTGCATGTGTTGGTGGACACAAAAGAAGGCCCCATAATATCCAGAATACAGCACCACGTGAAAAGTTTCCTCACTAATGGTAGTATTGGGAAGACGAGATGTAAGTTTACAATGGGCACAGGAGCCAATATTTCAGTAGTCAGATCAGATATGGTGAACCAGGAGAGTCTGGAAAAAGTTACAAACCTTCACGATCGAACAGCTACTGGTGATAAAATATTATAGATAAAAGAATGAAGGCTTGCATAATCTTGAGAAGCTATTTCCTCTATCATCAATAGATGATTGTAGCGGACATAGTTGATAAAGCAATCCTCAGGTTGGATTTTATGATCTGTCATGGAACTATTATTGTTGTGAAGAGAATGCTACTGAAAATATGCAATGAAAAAGTGAGTCTATGCCTTACTAGGTATAAGCTAACTAGTGTGCGCCTACTACTTACCGACGATCCCAGCTATGAGTGAACAAATATGCCAAGCTAAGACTGAAAATGAATTGTATGTATGGAAACTCCAATTAAGAAGGGATTTCTAGTAAGAAGATCCCTAGTTAGGTGCCAGGATGTAATTCCAGTTAAAGGGAAAGTATTGGTACCTCTAGTAAGTCGTCTTAGTTGCCCTTTGTGAAGGAGATGCAGTACACATAAATAAGAATACAAGATTATGTGACGAAATTAAAAGCAATATTGCTGATGATCTAAAGAATTTATCACCAACAGAAGAAAAACAAGTTCTAGAACTCCTAAGGCAATTCCATGATATACTTGCCACCGAAGAGGATGACTAAAGTCGTATAAATGAAGTACAACACATGATCGACCACGGTAGTACCACCACAATAAACAGAAAGAAGCCGAAGATCTGCTGAAGAAGATGCAGCAAAGGGGCATCATAGAACGTTCCTGTACTCTTTGAGTCTCACCTGTTGTTCTGGTTTCTAAGAAAGATGGGTCTACCAGATTTTGCGTAGACTATAGAAGACTGAACGATCTAACGAAGAAGTATTGTTACCCTTTACCAAGAATAGACGACACTTTGGACACCTTGGCCGGGTCACAATGGTTCTCCACATTAGACTTCAAGAGTGGTTACTTTGCAAGGATCAAGTCCAGCACTTTTTTTTGTACTCAGCAGGTCGGTGAGGGGAGCGGAAACCTCAGTGAATCGGGGTAGATAATCTGGTAGCCAATTGCGTACCCCCATACATTTCCGTAGTTCTAAGTAATCCAGTTCTGTTTCGCCGAGGCGCACACTAGGCCATTTGCTGAAACCTTTCAAAAACCAATCGTAGCTGGTAGAGATGTTCTTCCCTGGTTCGTGAATTGACGATGAAGCCATCAAGTACACTAGGCACCTTCGCAGTTATCCGGATAACACTTCCTGGCTCATCAGCTTCTGGAAGGTGGTCGGTGCGCCCTTTAGTGCAAAGGGCATCACCTTGAAATGATAGGAGCCACCATCTATGGTGGAAAATGCTGTCAGCTCCATAGACTCTGGATGCATTGGTGTCTGTTAGTAGCCATACCGCAGATCTAGGGTGAAGAAGAGCTATGCTTGGCTAAGATCTTTCAGAGTCTTCTGGATAATGGGTAAAGGGGCCATCCTTCTTCTGGACGATGACCACCGGGGAGCTGTATGGAGATTGGCTGGCCTCTATGATACCCGTCGATAGCATTTCTGCTACTTGTTCTTGGATGGATCGATTTATTTTTGAGTATTGGTATGGCGGAGAGTTTATTCTACTCGGAAAACCTTTGGGAACTGCAGTTGGATCAGGAAGCCGCTCGCTTTAGAAATACAATGCGTTAGTTTTTGCCATTTGAAGTACAGTGTTATCATTGTGTAAATGTAAACTAAATACTTTAACATAAATACAATTTAAACTTGTTGAACCGTTATTTGTGAACCCGTAAAATCATTACAATATATATTTGATTTCCATAACTATCTTTGTATAAATAAATC
>JAWQRN010000005.1:0-62817 GCA_033557685.1 Sperchopsis tessellata
TCCCTTGCAACGGTGGACGAAACGTCGGCACTTGTCAGAGCCTCTACACGGTTTCCACCCGGAAACAACATTCATACTATTGTTTATTTTCTGTTTTTTGTCTATTCTTTCTTCTATACAAGCCATATACTACAATAGTTATAAATATAAAACAGGTACGCCAAAGATTATTTATGAGATTGATCATGAGAGCTGTCAATGGTGGCAAAGGATTTTTGTGTATTAACTGGATGCCTGCTTTGTTAACTGTTTTATAATATTCAAGCATAGAAGTGATGGAGCTTGCATGATTTTGAAAGAATTCCGACTAGCCGCCGTCGAGGGTCTAGTAAGAACGGAACCATACAGTATTAGACCTTGAAAGAGATCTGATGTATTGAGACTCTCAGACAATAAAAACGATATCATAAAAATGCTCACATACCTATGTGCGGAACCAAATGATGTGAGATTAAATTTTATAATAGTTTTCTTGCTGCGCTGTGCTAGTGGTTTAAGGTAGATCACCTTCTTTTATAGTTATTTTCAAAGAAGAACTTTGTTAATTTTGTTATAATTGTTTAATTAATATTGACGAAAAAATTGAAAACTAAAAAAAAAATATTAGTTTTGTTCCTAAAGGGCTACACATATTTTTAATAAATAACATTTATCTTACTCTTCGTCAATAAAAAGAAACGAAATTCTCAGCTTTGTCATGGCATATTGCACCCAATTTTTAAAATTATATTCAAAAATTACTAAAATATATTTTTTTAAAACGAAAACTTTTTGGATATTTTTTTTTTCGATTTTAAGAATAGCATTTTTGACTATTTATTTATTATAAAGTTGTTGTCATTAAAAAAGCATTCAATTTCATATTTGAGAGATTGCAATACAAATATTAAAAACCTGCGAATCAATTGGAGGAAGAAGAATTACATGTATTTTAAAATTTGCTAGAACTATTTAGAAGAAGAAAAATGAACTATAAAAGGCTTTATGATCTCATATTAAATACATATAACAACTCTTAAATATAAGTTAATTAAATGTTGACAAATCCGAAGAACAGAAATTATTGTTAATACCACTATCAACAAAGTTTAATTTTAGCAATACCATTGGACGATAATTTACCATCATCTTACCACTAATTACCTACTATGCGATGTTTATAATATAAAACATTTGCGCTAATAACGATGGTTTCCACTGTTTTCTAAAATCTCTATAAAATTTGTATTCATTCACAATTATTTTAGTATAAGCCAAATTCTAATAAAATCTTTGTATGTACCACAGACGAAACACTAACACCATTCATGCACCATATTATCATGGTCCACAAATTTTAACAATCTCACATTACAGGTGAATTGGATGATACCAAACCACACACAACACGTGCAAAAGTTACACAGCCCACAGATGATTTCACAATACTAGAACAAAAACAACCTGATATACTGGAAGATGACACCAAAGAAACTCACGAAATCATAACTAAATTTAAATCTATACCCGGCAGCAAAGAAACTACTAAAGTCATCACAAAACGTACTATTATTAAGAAAAAGAAGAAGCATGGTAAAGAAGATGCAGATAGTGGTGATGTTGTAATTGAAGAAGTCCTAGACGAAATACGGCCTGAAGATAAACCTGAAATTTCAGAGGTAGATTTTGAAGAAATAACTGAAGACACAGGTAAAGTAGAAGAAGTAAAACCTACTTATATAGAGGAACTGCCTGAGGAAACAGTTGTTGAAGAGGTAACTAAAGAAGGTAAGCAAGTGCAAAAAAAGATTAAGAAACGCATTATTAAAAAACGTGTTGGCGGTAAAGAAGAAACAACAGAAATTGTAACTGTGGAAGAAGACGACAAGAAGCCTGAAACAACAGTCACTATTAAAGAAATTGAACTTCCCGAAGAGTTTATTGAAGAATTCCTCGTGGAAAAACTTAGAAAGCCAAGTATCATTGAAGAACTACCTGAAGAGGTAACGATTGAAAAAGCTATTTCTGAAGAAGGTAAACCTATCCAAAAGAAGATTAAAAAACGTGTTATTAAAAAGAGAGTTGGTGGAAAAGAAGAGACAACAGAAATTGTTACTGTGGAAGAAGGTGATAAAAAGCCTGAATCTACGGTAACTGTCAAGGAAATTGACATACCAGAAGAAACTGCAGAAGAAATAAAACCAAGGAAACCTAAAAAAATATCACATATAGAAGAACTCCCAGAAGAAGTGACAGTACAGGAAATTCAAACAGAAGAAGGTCCAAGAAGACAAACTATCAAAAAACGTATAATTAAGACACGTAAGGGTAAAAAACAAGAAACTACCGAAATCGTTACAGTTCAAGAAGATAATAAAAAACCTGAGACTACAGTGTCCATTCAAGAAGTAAACCTTCCCGATGAATTTGTTGAAGAGTTTACTCTTGAAGAACCAGAAAAAATAAAACACATTGAAGAACTACCCGAAGAAATAACAGTGTTGGAAACGGTTACAGATGAAGGAAAACGGAAGAAAAAGACTATTAAAAAGAGAATAATTAAAAAACGTGTTGGAGATAAAGATGAAACAACAGAAATTGTAACTATTCAAGAGGATGATAAGAAACCTGAAACTACCGTAACCGTAAAAGAGGAAACACCAGAAGAACAAAAGCCAGAGGAAAAAGAAAAGCCTAAAAAGAAAAAGAAGAAGATAACTGAAAAAATATTATTCGTTCCAACATTAGCTAACAAAGACAAAACACCAAAAGACAGTGATGTTATGGATATGATTAAGATGGAAGTTATAAAAATGTTCAAGCCAGCTCCCACAACAGAAGAAACACCTGAAGATCAACCAGAAATAAAAGAAATGCCTGAAGAAACAACAGTCACTGAAACTGTTACAGATGGTAAAAGAACAAAGAAAACAATTAGAAAACGTGTTATTAAAAAACGTATTGGTGATAAAGAAGAAACTGCAGAAATTGTTACTATCCAAGAAGATGATAAAGCCCCTGAAACTACTGTGACAATGAAAGAAGAATTCCCAGAAGAAATTCCCATGGAAGATGAGAAACCAGTAGAAATGAAGCCAAAGAAAACTAAAAAACCAAAGAAACCAAGCCATATTGAAGAGCTACCTGAAGAAGTTACTGTTAAAGAAGTTGTCACTGAAGAAGGTCCTAAAAAACAAATTGTCAAAAAGCGTACAATCAAAAAACGAACAGGTGGAAAAGAAGAAACTACAGAAATAGTGACAATTCAAGAAGATGGCAAACATCCTGAAACAACAGTAACTATAAATGAAACAGATCTACCAGAAGAAACTTTAGAAGAATTTCCAGTTGAAGAATTTGAAAAGCCAGTGGTTATTGAGGAATTGCCAGAAGAAGTAACGGTACAAGAAACTGTAACTGATCAAGGACAAACTGTGCAAAAGAAAACTAAAAAACGAATTATTAAAAAACGAACTGGGGGGAAAGAAGAATCAACAGAAATTGTCACAGTAGAAGAAGGTGATAAAAGGCCAGAAACAACAGTAACAATAAAAGAGGTTGATATCCCAGAGGAAACTTTGGAAGAAATTACACCAAAGAAACCTAAAAAACCTAAGAAAACCGTGCATATTGAAGAACTGCCAGAAGAAGTTACAGTACAAGAAATAACAACACATGAAGGTCAAAAGAAACAAGTTGTTAAGAAACGAACCATTAAAAAGCGCAAGGGTGGTAAAGAGGAGACTACAGAAATTGTGACTGTTGAAGAAGATAACAAAGAACCACAAACTACAGTTACCGTCAAAGAAATCGAGATGCCAGAATTTGTAGAAGAACTTACAACAGAAGAACAAGAAAATGAAAGCATTATTGAAGAAGTACCCGAAGAAGTAACAGTACAAGAAACAATATCAGAAGAAGGAAAAACTAAGAAGAAAGTAACAAAGAAACGGGTGATTAAAAAACGTACAGGTGACAAGGAAGAAACTACTGAAATAGTAAGTGTACAAGAAGATGACAATAATCCCGAAGTAACAGTAATTGTTAAAGAAGAAGAAAAACCAGAAGAGAAGGAACAGCCTAAGAAGAAAAAGAAGCCAACTGAAAAATATTTGTTTGTACCAACATTAGCTAATAAGGAAGAGACAACAGAAGGTGATGTAATGGAAATGCTGAAATTAGAAGTTATAAAAATGTTTAAACCAGCAACTACACGTGAAGTTCCCGAAGAAGAAGAGCTTAAGAAAGAAAAGAAGCCAAGAAAGAAGAAGCCTAAGACACCAACACAAGAAATACTAGAAGTAAAGGAGTTACCAGAAGAAATATCTGTCATAGAATCTATTACAGATGATGGAAAAGAAACTAAAAAAATAGTGAAAAAACGTATTATTAAAAAACGTAGAGGAGGAAAAGAGGAAACTACACAAATTATAACTGTTGAAGAAGATAACAAGGCTCCGGAAACAACTGTCACCGTTGAAGAAATAGAAGTTCCTGAGGAAGAACTAAAGGAACTGTCTTTCGAAAAACCAGAAGAAACTGTAGTTGAAGAGCAACCCGAAGAAATTACTGTTTCAGTAGTTGATACACATGAAGGTCCTAAGAAAAAGACAATAAAGAAGCGGATAATTAAGAAAAAGAGAGGTGATAAAGAAGAGACAACTGAAATTGTCACTGTTGAAGAGGATAATAAGAAACCAGAAGTAACAGTTACAGTAAAAGAAGAGGAAATCCCAGAAGAGGCAGTTGAAGAATATCCAGTTGCCTTACCCGAAGAACCATCATATATAGAAGAATTTCCGGAAGATATTACTGTAACAGAAGTTATTACTAAGGATGGAAAGGCAAGGAAAAAGGTTATAAAGAAACGTGTTCTCAAAAAACGAACTGGTCCAAAGGAGGAAGTTACTGAAATTACAACTGTAGAAGAAGATGGCAAACAACCTGAAACAATTGTTACAGTCGAAGAAAAAGATGTTCCGAAAGAGTTATTAGAATCTCCTATACCAATATCCGTAATAGAAGAATTGCCTGAGGAAACTCAAGTAATAGAAATCGACACGACATCAGATATACCTAAAAAGAAAATTACAAAGAAGCGTACTTTACTGAAAAAGGTTGGACCTAAAATAGAAGCTACAGAAATAACAACCGTTTTAGAAGATGGAAAGAAGCCTGAAATTACAGTCGTTACTAAGGAAGTAAAAGAAGATGATCTTCCAAAGAAACCTAAGAAGAAGAAGACTAAGCCAGAAGAGAATATTTTATTTGTGCCCACATTGGTAGAAAAAGAGCCTGAAACACAACCTGAAGATATTATAGATATGATACGAACAAAGGTATTGAAAACAGCTGTAACCATCAAACAACCCGGTCCATCCGTAGTACCTGAAGAAGTAATTCCTTACCCAGAAATTACTGAGCAAGAAGAAACAGCCACAGTCACTGAAGAATATCCAGAATTAATAGAAGTTCAAGAAGAAACTACACCAACTGGTGAAATCAAAAAGAAAATAGTGAAGAAACGAAAACTTCGTAAAAGGGATGGAGATAAAATCACAGAAACTAATATTGTCACAGTTGAAGAAGATGATAAGGAACCAAAAACCACTGTAGAAGTTAAAGACGTTACCGGCGATACAAGCGAATTGCCAGAAGAAGAACCTACTCAAATAATTGAGTTGCCTGAAGAAATTGAAGAAATTGAAGAAATAGATGAAAAAACAAAGAAACCGAAAAAGAAGATTCTTAAAAAGCGTGTACTTAAAAAGAAAGTTGGTGATAAAGAAGAAGTAACTGAAATTCTTTCAACTCAAGAAGAAGACAAACCAGCGGAACTTTCAGTGACTGTAGTAGAAAAGGATATTCCAAGGAAAGTAAAACCAAGGAAGGAAAAACCTAAAGATGTACCGATTAAGAAATATGATATTTCTAAGCTCAAACCGTCTCCTGTTGAACGATTTGAACAAAAACCAAAGAAATTACAATTGGTATCAAAAGAAGAAATTCCTCAGCTTGGTGAAATCAAATTAAGAAAAGCAAAACCGGTAGATAGAAAACCTACAAAAGGTGTTAAAATTCCTAAATTCAGATTAACAAGTAGAATTGTTCGTGTGAAATTCCCATCTGAATCAGAAGATGAACAGAAACCTATAGTTACTATAAGAGAAAGAGATCTCAAAGATGCCGGTGTTCTTTCTAGAAATATGAAAGAAGCAGAAAAGGTTTTGAAAACCAGAAGAAGGAAACTAACTGATGTTGATAAAGATATTGCTGACCTGGAAAAGTTAGATCTAGAAATGGATGAACTGAAAAAAGCTCAGCCAGAAAAGGTCGATGAACAATTTAAGTATCAAAGGCAACCTAAAAAGCCAAAAGAAGAACCAGAAACACCAGAGCCAATCAAAATTGGCAAAGGAAAAGTTAAGAAACCAGACGAAATAGTGCCAGAAGATGTCAAGCTAAAGAAAATACCAGAAAAACCTAAAGTGGACAAAGAAGAACCATTAAAACCTGTAAAGAAAGATAAGCCTGAAAAGAAGAAACCTAAAGAAATTAAAGAGGAAGAGAGTCAAAAACTGGAACCTTTTGAGCCTTATGATATAGACAGACCAGAGAGGGAAATGGAAGACTTTGAAAAACCGGAATTTGAAAAGATTCCAAAAGAAGAGCCAGAAGACAAGATGAAACGTAAACCAAAAAAGAAACCTGATAAACCAGAGCCAGAAGTCGAAAAAATAGAATTAATTAAAGGAAAACCAAAGAAACCTGAAGATGAAGAGCCTTCAGATTTTAAGGCTAAGTATAAACAAAAACCAAAGCCCGAAGAAGAACCTGAAACAATTAAGTTGAAGCCATTTACGAAACCAAAAGATGATACAACTCCAGAAGAAAAACCTGACAAAGTTGGGAAACCGAAACCTTTTGAAAGGAAAGACGAGGGCTGGGATTTGAAACCCAAAGAATTTGTTGATGAGGACAAACCCAAAAAGAAGAAGAAGAAACCAATAATTCATGAACTTCCAGAAGAAATAAAAACTACTGAAGAAACTACAGATGAAGGCAAACCTACATCTAAAGTTGTTAAAAAGCGGGTTATCAGGAAACGAGAAGGACCTAAGGAAGAAATTACAAATATAGAAACAGTTGAAGAGGAAGGAAAAGAACCTGTTACAACAGTCACTATAGAAGAACGAGTAGTTCCTGAAGATAGTGTAATGACAATACCTGATATAGCTGAGCCTATTGAAGAACTTCCAGAGGAAGTAACGGTGACTGAAGAAATTACTAATGAGGGAGTTATAAGAAAAAAGGTTATAAAGAAACGTAGGTTGAGGAAGACAGGTGGTAAGAAAGAAGAGATTACAGAGATCATTACAGAACAAAATGATGATGAGGAGCCAGAGACAACTATAGTAGTGCAAAAATCCCACATAAAGAAAATAAAGCCTCTCGAAGAGGAAGAAATACAAGAGTTTCCGATTGACCAAACCAAACCAAGAAAAATTAAATCAATACTACACGAACTACCTGAAGAAGTTAAGATTACGCAAGTCATAACAGAAGAAGGTGTTCCATCTATGAAGACTGTTAGAAAACGGGTAATTAGAAAGCGAGAAGGACCTAAAGAAGAAATAACTGAAATAGAAACCATAGAAGAAGATGATAAACAACCAGTTACGAATGTTATCATTGAAGAACGTGAAATAATCGACGAATTTACTACCAATATACCTGAAACTGCAGAGCCTCTAGAGGAGTTACCGGAAGAAGTTAAAGTTACGGAAATAGTTACAGATGAAGGATTGATAAAGAAGAAAGTAACTAAACGTCGTGTTATTAAAAAACTTTCTGGAGATGTGGATAGAGTTACTGAAATTATAATTGTACAAGAGGATGACAAAAAGCCAGAAATAACTGTAAACACTGAAGAAGTCAAACCTACAGAGAAGTATGAAGAAGTGGAAGAAATTAAACCTAAGGAAAAGAAACCTAAAAAAGTTAAACAACTAGTACATGAATTACCCGAAGAAGTTAAAGTTACAGAAGTAATTACAGAAGAAGGTAAGCCTGAAAAGAAAGTTGTTAGGAAGAGAGTGATTAAAAAGAGAGTTGGTGACAAAGAAGAAACCACTAATATTGAAACTGTAGAAGAAGGAGATAAAGAACCTGTGACTACAATTACTATTGAAGAACAAGAATTAGATGAGCAGGAACCTATCATAGAGCTGCCTGAAGATACGCAACCTATGGAAGAATTACCTGAAGAGGTAACTGTGACTGAAACAGTTGATAAAAAGAAGATTATCAAAAAGAAGCGTATAATTAAAAAACGTGTTGGTGACGAAGATGAAGTAACTGAAATAACCACTGTACAGGAAGACAACAAAGAACCGGAAATAACATTTGAAGTTAAAAAAACTAAGCTAAAGAAAGAAACCATAAAACCTCTTGAAGAAGTAGAAGAGTTAAAACCAAAAGACAAGAAACCGAAAAAGGCAAAACCGATACTTCATGAAATGCCCGAGGAAGTTAAAGTCACAGAAGTCATAACTGAAGAAGGTCCTTCTAGAACTGTTGTTAAAAAGAGGGTAATCAAGAAACGTGATGGCAAAAAAGAAGAAACAACTGAAATTCAAACAGTTGAAGAGGAAGGTAAAGAACCTGTTATAACAATAACGGTTAAAGAAAAAGAGGTTGAAGAGTTTGAACCTTTCATTATGATACCAGAAAAGGCAGAGCCAGTTGAAGAGTTTCCAGAAGAAATAACAGTCACTGAAAATATAGATAAAAAGAAAATTATCAAGAAAAAACGTATAATTAGAAAAAAGGTTGGTGACGAAGATGAAATAACAGAAATAACCACTATTCAGGAGGATGACAAACAGCCGGAGGTAACATTAGAAGTAAAGAAGACTAAACCAAAGAAACTAAAACCAACAGATGTAGAACAAATTGAGGAATTTACACCCGAAGAAATAACACCCAAGAAAGCAAAGCCAGCAATATATGAAATGCCTGAAGAAGTAAAAGTTACGGAAGTAATAACTAAAGAGGGCAAACCTTCAAAGAAAGTTGTAAGAAAACGTATAATCAAAAAACGGGACGGTGACAAAGAAGAAATAACTGAAATTCAAACTGTAGAAGAAGAAGATAAACAGCCCGTTACTACAATTACCGTTGAAGAAAAAGAGGTTGACGCATATGAAACAATTAGGGAAATACCAGAAACAGCACGACTAATAGAAGAATTGCCAGAAGAAGTAAGTATCACTGAAACACCAGATAAAAAGAAAATAATCAAAAAGAAACGGGTGATTAAGAAACGAGTTGGTGACAAAGACGAAGTAACTGAAATAACAACGGTACAAAAAGGTGACAGCTTACCAGAAGTAACATTTGAAGTTAAAATGGGCAAACCTACTGAAGAAAAACCACTTGAAGAAAGAACTGAACCTTTGGAAGTCAAAGATATTAAACCAAAGAAAACAAAAACTATCATTCAAGAACTTCCTGAAGAAGTCACGGAAGTTACGGAAGTAACACCAGAAGAAGGTGTTTCAATTAAAAAGATTATCAAAAAGAGAGTTATTAAGAAACGAGAGGGTCCAAAAGAAGAAATTACACAAATAGAAACTGTGGAAGAAGATAATAAAGAACCTGTTACAACTGTCACAGTTGAAGAGAAGATCATTGAAGAGCAACCTGAAGAACAAGGTGAAGTAACTGAACCTATGGAAGAACTTCCAGAAGAAATTAAAGTAACAGAGGAAGTTAAAAAAGATGGTACAATTAAGAAGAAAATAATTAGGAAACGTATTATAAAGAAACCTGTGGGAGATAAGGAGGAAGTGACAGAAATAGTCACAATCGAAGAAGATGATAAACAACCTGAAACTACAGTTAAAGTAATAGAACAACCTAAAGAGGAGACCAAGCCAGAAGAACCTTCTATGGATGAAAAGAAACTTAAGAAAAAGACTAAAAAACCTATTAAGGACGTAGAAGAAACGATAGAAGATCAACCTGAGGAAATAATACCTGAAACCGTAGATGAAATGCCAGAAGAAGTTAAAGTAACAGAGGAAATTACAGAGGATGGATCTATAAAGAAAAAGACAATTAAAAAACGCATTATCAAGAAACCTATTGGAGAAACAGAAGAAATAACAGAAATATTGACAATTCAAGAAGATGATAAAGAACCAGAAACTAATGTTACCGTTACAGAACAACCAAAACAAGAACCACAACCAGATGATTATCCAAAAGATGAAAAGAAACCTAAGAAAAAGAAAAAGAAAGCTACAGAAGAAAAATATTTGTTCGTTCCAACACTGCAAAAGAAAGATCAAGCTCCAAAAGAAACAGAAATAATGGATATGGTAAAGATGGAACTTTTGAAAATGTTTAAGCCACTTACTGGAAAACCCGATACACCGGATGAAGAAGAAGTTATACCTTTTGAGTCAGAAAAGTCAAAACCGACAAAAGCAAAGGTTGTATTACACGAACTACCAGAACAAGTAAAAGTTACTCAAGTTACTACTGAAGATGGCATTCTTACAAAAACTGTTAAGAAACGCACTATTCGAAAGCGTGAAGGGCCTAAAGAAGAAATTACTCAGATCGAAACCGTAGAGGAAAATAATAAAGAACCTGTCACTACTGTTGTAATAGAAGAACGAGAAGTTCCAGAAGATGAAATATTCCAAATTCCTGACACAGCAGAACCTCTAGAAGAACTTCCAGAAGAATTGAATGTCACTAAGGAAATAACAGAAGAAGGACCTAAAACCAGGGTCATTAAAAAGCGTGTACTTAAAAATAAAGCAGGAGACAAAGATGAAATTACTGAAATAGTAACAGTTCAAGAAGATGATAAGAAACCAGAAGTGACTGTTACTGTAAAAAAATCATCAACAAAGAAGATCAAACCACAAGATGAAGAAGAAGTTTCTCCACTAGAAAAGCCAGAGACAAAGCCTTTAAAAGCGAAGCCAGTTGTCCATGAACTACTAGAAGAAGTCAAAGTAAGTCAAGTTATTACGGAAGAAGGTTTACCTTCTAAGAAAATTACAAAGAAAAGGACAATAAGAAAACGCGACGGTCCTCAAGAAGAAATTACACAAATTGAGACTATAGAAGAAGACAACAAAGAGCCTGTTACCACAGTTACAATTGAAGAACGGTTACTGCCAGAAGAATTAATGGAAGAGTCTATCACAATTCCTGACACAGCAGAGTTAGTTGATGAATTACCAGAAGTAGTAAAAGTTACCGACACTGTTACCGAAGAAGGCAAACCTTCTAAAAAAACCGAAAAGAAACGAACAATTAAAAAACGTGTAGGAGATAAAGAACAAACCACTGAAATAATTACTGTACATGAAGATGAAAAACTACCACAAACACTAGTAACTGTAACAACTTCTTTATTACACGATGAATTCGACGAAGTGAAAACGTTACCTCAACAACAAGACACTCCTGAAAAGTCTTCAGTTACTGTTACACCATTGTCAAAGTCGCAAACTGTAACAGAAACACTTACATACGAACCGCTAGGTAAGAACAATCAAATTACTATTCCGATATTTATGTATATTACGAAACAAGATTTAGTAGATTTGTAGTGACACTTTATTATATTATATAAACTAAAAATACAAAATATAAAATATGATTATGTTTGCAGGTGTTTTAACAAAAGATAAAACTACAACGGATAAAGCCAAGCCTACAACTGATTTAAAAGAAAGTTTAATTGTCGAAGTGGTGGATACACAGACTCAGGAAACAACGCTCGAACCAGATGACATCGACAAACAAAGGGCTGATGAGCTCGATCAGCCTAAGCTGTTAACCGTTGAGCAAACAAAACTTGATACGTTGGAAGCTCCACAAGAAGAGAAACCAGAAGAAATTAAGAAACCAAAGAAAAAGAAAGAAAAGAAGGTAAAGGAAGAAATACCTGATGACATTCCAGAAGATCAAAAGCCTGAAGAAAAACCTTTAGAGGAAGAAAAGCCTGCAGAAGATAAACCTGAAAAACCTAAGAAAAAAGAAATCCAACCTGAAGAACCTAAGCCGGACGAACCCAAGAAACTGAAAATCGAAAAGGGAAAAATACCCGAGCAAGCAGAAAGTATTGAAGAAGTTAAATTAAAAAAGATTCCTGAAAAACCAGAAAAAGTAGAAGAGAAGCCAAAAGAACAAAAACCTAAGAAAAAGAAAGAATCACCAAAAGAAAAGAAACTGGAAGAAAAGGTAATAGAAGAGACACCTGAATTAGAACCTTTTGTACCCAAGGAAATAAAAGAAAATGAGCCAGAACTTGAAGAACTCACAAAGCCAGAGTTAGAAAAACCAGAGAAACGTGATATGAAAGCTAAGAAGAAACCAAAGAAACCCGTAGAAGAAAAATTACAACCAATAAAAATAGAAAGAAAAGAGCAGAAGCCTAAACAACTTAAAATTACTGAACCAGAGAAAGTTAACTTTGCAGAAATTAAACTCAAAAAACCTAAAATACCAGAAAAGAAAGAACCTAAGAGTGCTAAATTACCTAAATTCTTGCTCAAGAGTAGAATTAATTACGTAGACTTCCCTCCACTAACAGAAACAGAGAAAAAGCCAATAATTACTCAGCGCACTCCTGATAGAAAGGATGCTGGAATATTATCCAGGAATATGAAGGACGCTGAAACCGTTTTGAAAACAAAACGTAGGAAATTAAAGGATGTTGATAAAACTCTCGAAGAGCTAGAAAAATTAGATCAAGATTTCGATGACTTAAAATCGAAAGAACCGGAAAAGGTTGATGAAGAATTTAAAAAGTATGAAAGAAAACCAAAAGAAAAACCAGAAGTTATTGAAGAACCAAAGCAGCTTAAAATTGGCAAAGGAAAGGTACCTGAAAAGAAAGAAGAAGTTGAAGATATAAAACTAAAGAAGGTTCCAGAGAAGCCAGTTATTACAGAAGAAGAAGAAATAAAGAAACCTAAAAAAGAAAAGCAGGAAATAAAACTTAAAGAAAAGAAAGATAAGACCGAAGAACCTACATTGGGTAAATTCAAGCCTTATGATATAGAACGAGAAGAGCCTGATCTTGAAATGTTTGAAAAAACAGAATTTGAAAAGCCAGAAAAAGTTAAAGAAGAGAAAGATGTACCAAAGCCTAAAAAATCTAAAAAGCCAAAACCAGAGCCTGAAGTAATTGAAATTCCACTTGAGAAAGGAATACCGAAACCCAAAGAAGAGGAAGAGCAACCTGAGGTAAAATTCAAAGCAAAGCAAGGACCAAAGCCTCAAGAAGAACCAGAACAAATTACACTAAAGCCTTTTAAGAAACCAAAACCAGAGGAAGAAGATGTTACACCAAAATTAACTATAGGAAAACCAGAAACAATACCCACCGGCGACTATGAGCCTGAAACAATGAAAATAAAAAAGAAAATTATCAAAGGTAAGAAAAAGAAACCAGAAACAGGTGCAGTTGAAAAAGGTGAGGTAGAATATGTTCCAGAAGAAGTACCTGCAGAGGAAGAGTTAGAAGACAGTATAGATATTCCAGAAAGTCCAGAACCTATAGTGGAAGAAAAAATTGATGAAGAAAAGCCTATCGCAGAAAAACCTGAAGGTATTAAGAAAAAGTTAAAAAAGAAAAAGGTTAAAGAACCTGAAGAAATTAAACTAACTGAAGACATGCAGCCACAAGAGGAACCTACATCCCAAGATATTAAGAAAAAGAAACCTAAAAAGTCTACTGAAGAAGTAAATAAAGAAGATAAGCCAGAAGTTGTCGAAGAAAAGCCGGAAGTTATCGAAGTAACACCAGAAGAAGCTAAACTTGAAAAGAGGACAATTGAAAGGAAAGAACAACAAAAGCCACAAAAATCGAAAATACAAGAACCAGAGCCAGTCAAGCTTGCTGAAATTAAATTAAGAAAACCTAAAATACCTGAAAAAACAGAAAAACAAAAATCAAAGCAACCTAAATTCTTATTAAAAAGCAGGATTAATTACGTTGATTTTCCCCCCTTAAATGAACTTGAGAAAGTACCTACTATCACAAAACTTAGACGAGATGTAAAAGACAATGGAGTTATATCAAGAAATGTTGAAGATGCGGAAAAAATTATTAAGAAGAAGCGCAGAAAGGCAAAGGACATACCCGATGAACTTACTGAATTAGAAAAATTGGACTTGGAATTTGAGGAGCTTAAAAAGAAACAACCCGAGAAGCTCGATGAAGAATTTAAAAAGTATGAACGAAAACTTAAGGAAAAGCCGGAAGCTCCAGAAGCCCCCAAAAAATTAACTATAGGCAAAGGAAAGGTACCAGAAGAAGAGGATGTAATAGAAGGGGTTAAACTCAAAAAGGTGCCGGAAAAACCTCTCGAGACAAAAGAAGAGACATCTGAGAAAATAAAGAAAATAAAACCTATTGAAGAAATTAAAAAATTAAAAGAAGAACCTGAAGAACCAAAACTTAAGCCATTTGAGCCATTTGATATTAATAGAGAGGAGCCTGAGTTAGAAAAATATGAAAAGCCAGAATTCGAAAAACCTGAGAAAGAACAAGAAGAATCAGAAATGGTTAAACCTAAGAAACCGAAGAAAACCAAGCCTGAGCCCGAAAAAGTTGAAATACCTCTTGAAAAGGGAAAGCCTAAGCCTGCTGAAGAGCCTGAAGAGCCTGAAATAAAATTAAAATACAAACAAGGACCAAAACCAGAAGAAGAACCAGAACAGATTAAATTAAAGCCGTTCAAAAAACCAGATGAGCCTATTGAGGAGGCACCTAAGCCTGTAGAAATAAAGCCCAAAAAGAAAATCGTCAAGAAGAAGAAAACACCTGACGATACGTTTGTGGGACAAGCTTATGAAGATATTGAAGATAGACCTGAGTCCCCAGAAAAGCCAACTGAAGTTCCAGAAGAAGAAATAAAAGAAGTGTCAGAAGAAAAAGAAGAAAAGGAAAAACCAAAATTAAAAGAAGAAAAAACACCGGAAGAAATACCCAGACCAAAGCCTCAACAAATAATCAAAAGGGATCAGAAACCTCAAAAACCGAAGATTACAGAACCAGAACCTGTTAACTTGGCAGAAATAAAACTTAAGAAACGTTCTGTGCCTGAAAAGAAAGAAGTAAAGAGTGTTAAAGTTCCAAAATTAAAACTTAAAAGCAGAATTAACTACATTGATTTTCCACCACTTTCAGAAATTTTACAGCAACCCGTTATTACTCAACGAACACCAGATAAGAAAGATAACGGCATCATTTCAAGGAATGTACGAGAAGCTGAGAAGGTACTTAAAACTCGTCCAAGAAAACTGACGGAGGTCGATAAGGATTTAGAAGATTTAGAAAAACTAGACCTAGAATTCGATGATCTAAAGAAAAAGGAGCTTGAAAAGGTTGATGACGATTATAAAAAATACGAGCGGAAACCAAAGGAAAAATCTGAAGAAAAGGAAGAGCCAAAACCGATCAAAATAGGAAAAGGAAAAATTCCCGAGAAACCGGAAGAAATAGAGGAACCTGTTAGGCTAAAGAAAATTCCAGAAAAACCTGTAGAGGAGCTGGTTGAAGAAAAGCCTAAAAAGAAAAACGAGGAACCCGAAGAAAAGTATAAGAAAGAAAAGGAGCCAAAAGATGAACCGAAACTAACACCATTCGAACCATTTGAAATTGATCGTGATGAAATAGAATTAGAGAAATTCGAAAAACCAGAATTCGAAAAACCAGAAAAAGAAAAACCAGAGAAAGATAAACCTAAATACAAAAAACCTAAAAAGACTCAGCCTGCTCCTGAAATTATCGAAATTCCATTAGAAAAAGGACCACCAAAACCAAAAGAAGAAGTTGAAGAGCCAGAAGTCAAATTTAGAATACCTCAAAGGGAAAAACCTGAAGAAGAACCTGAACAAGTTACTCTGAAACCGTTTAAGAAACCTGTTCCAGAAGAACAAGAACCTATTGAGGAAATTGTACTTAAACCTACAGAACCAGAACGAACTGAAGAAACTCTGGAAGTGGTTGAAGAAATTAAAATCAAAAAGAAAAAGATTAAGAAACCAAAGCAAGAAGAGCCAGAAGCAGAGGTAACAATTCAACCCGAAGAAAAACCTGAAGAACCGGCCAATGAAATTGTAATTAAGAAGAAAACAAAGAGGCCTGTCGAGGATACAGCTGAAGAAGAGGTTATCATTAAAAAATTGGTTCCTATTAAACAAAAAGAGGTTGAGGAGACTGAGGCTGAAATTGTACTAAAACAGAAAGAACCACAAACACCTGTCGAAGAAGAAGTCGTTGCTGAAAATTTAATAAAGGAAGAGCCTGAAGTAAAAGAAGAAGAGAAAGTAGAAATCATCGAAGAAGTTAAAATAAAGAAAAAGAAACAAAAAAAACCAACAAAAGAAGAATCACCTGAAAAAATAGTAGAAGAGGAGGTTGTTATTAAGAAACCATCTAAGCCAAAAGTGGAAGAAGTGGAGGAGGAAATTTCCATACCTAAACCAAAGGCTCCTGAAGAGCCTGCAGAAGACTTTGTTATTATGAAAAAGAAACCAAAGGAACCTGTTGTAGAAGAAATAGCTGAAGAAATAACCATTAAAACAGAAGAGCCTACAGAAGCTCCAGAAGTTATAGAGGAAGTGGTTGAAGAAATCAAAATCAAAAAGAAAAAGCCCAAAAAGCCAGTTGAAGAAATAGCTGCTGATGAGATAACTATTAAAAAGCCCGTGCCAGAAGAGCCTAAGAAAGAAGAGATTGAAGAAGAAATTGTCTCGCCAGATACAACGCCAAAGGAGGAACCTGCAGAGGAAATTGTTATTGTGAAAAAGGTTCCAAAAGAACCTACAGAAGAGGTAGCAGATGAAATAACTATAAAGAAAATTGTACCTGAAGAAAAGCCGGAGGAGCCTCAAGAAACAATTGCTGAAGTGACAATAAAGCCGAAAAAACCTAAGGAACCAGTTACAGATGAAGTTTCTGAAGAAGTTGTGATTAAAAAAGAACCTGAGCAACCATTGGAACCTGTTGTCGAAGAGATTAAAATTACCAGGAAAAAACCAAAGAAACCAGTTGTAGAAGAAGTAGCTGAAGAAATCACAATTCAAAAAATAGTTCCAGAAGAAAAACCAGAAGAACCGGTTCAAGAAGAAGTGACATTCAAAGTCGAGAAACCTAAAGAGCCTGTAGTTGAGGAGGTAGAGGAAAAAGTTGTGCTTAAAAAAGAACCCGAGCAACCAGTGGAACCTGTTATTGAGGAGATTAAAATTAAAAATAAAAAACCAAAGGAACCAGTTGTAGAGGAAGTAGCTGAAGAAATCACAATTAAAAAAATAGTACCAGAAGAAATACCAGAAGAACCGGCTCAAGAAGAAGTGACATTCAAAATTAAGAAACCTAAAGAGCCTGTAGTTGAGGAGGTAGAGGAAGAAGTTGTGATTAGAAAAGAACCCGAGCAACCAGTAGAACCTGTTGTGGAGGAGATTAAAATTACCAGGAAAAAACCAAAGAAACCAGTTGTAGAAGAAGTAGCTGAAGAAATCACAATTCAAAAAATAGTTCCAGAAGAAAAACCAGAAGAACCGGTTCAAGAAGAAGTGACATTCAAAGTCGAGAAACCTAAAGAGCCTGTAGTTGAGGAGGTAGAGGAAAAAGTTGTGCTTAAAAAAGAACCCGAGCAACCAGTGGAACCTGTTATTGAGGAGATTAAAATTAAAAAGAAAAAACCAAAGAAACCAGTTGTAGAGGAAGTAGCTGAAGAAATCACTATTACAAAAATAGTACCAGAAGAAAAACCAGAAGAACTGGTTCAAGAAGAAGTGTCATTCAAAGTCAAAAAACCCACAGAACCTGTAGTTGAAGAGGTAGAGGAAGAAATTATAATTAAAAAAGAACCTGAGCAACCTGCTGAACCTATTGTTGAGGAATTTAAAATCAAAAAGAAGATACCAAAGAAACCTGATGTAGAAGAAGTAGCTGAAGAAATTACAATAAAGAAAATGTTACCAGAAGAAAAACCAGATGAACCAGTTTTAGAGGAAGTAACATTTAAAGTCAAAAAGCCTAAAGAGCATGTAGCTGAAGAAGTAGCAGAGGAAGTTAGTATTAAGAAAGAGCCAACAAAACCAGAAGAAATAGTTGAAACAGTGGAGGAGGAAGTTGTAATTAAAAAGAAGAAGCCAAAAAAACCAGTTGAAGAAGTAGTTGCAGATGAAATAACAATTAAGAAACCAGAACCTGTAGAACCAAGTAAAGAAGAACCTGAAGAGCAAATTACTCTGAAGAAGCCCATTAAGAAACCAACTGTGACAGAAGAAGAAGAAGAAACGGAAATAACTATAAGAAGGGAAGAACCCGTAAAACCGAAAAATGAGGTTGAAACAGTACAAGAAGTGAAAATTAAGAAAAGGAAAACTAAAAAGCCAGTTGAAGATGTGGCAGCTGATGAAATTACAATAAAGAAACCTATGCCTGAGGGTCCCAAGGAAGTAGCTGAAGAAGCTGAAATAACACTTAAAAAACCTGAGGAGCCTGAAGAACCTGCAGAAGAGTTTGTAATGAAACCTAAAAAGCAAAAAAAACCAACGGAAGATGAAGCAGCTGCAGAAATAACAATCAAGAAAATAGTTCCACAAGAACCTGAAGAAAAACCTGAAGAACCTTCAGAGGAATTTACAATCAAAAAGAAAAAGCCTGAAGAACCAAAAGGTGAAGATGTAAAAGCCGAGATTACTATTAAAAAACCACAGGAACCTGATGAACCAGCAGAACAGTTTACCATCAAAAAGAAACCTCCACCTGTTAAACCTACACTTGAAGAACATGAACAAGCCATCACCATAAAAAAACTGAAAAAAGTAAAGAAGCAGCCAGAGATTCCAGAATTCACAGAGGTCGAAACAGTTACATTTAGACCTAAGCAAACTAAAACAAAGGAAGATGTTGAGCAGGAATTTAAAATTTCTTTAGATTCTTATGCTGAAGAGGAAATATCAATGTCAGGTAAGATCAAGCTTAAGAAAAAGAAACAACCAACTTTCGCCGAAGAAACAGGTGAAAGTACTATCCAAATAACCAAAGAAATTGAAGAAGAAGGCCCTACCATTGAAGAAATTATCGATGATGGCAGCGATGCTGAAGAACTTCCATATGATGATGGAATGGAAGAAAATTTCCATGTTCCATTACGGCGTAAGTCGACTATGGATTATTCCATTAAAGATGAACCAGAAGAAGAAGTCAAAGTTGATTTCAAGGTCAAAAAGAAGCCAACCACCGATGTGTCTATGGAGGAAGAATCCTTCTCTTTGAAAAAGAAGAGGAAACCATCAATACCAACATTTGATCAAGGTTATTATAAGCTCAAAATTGCTTGGTATAATGCGGCACAGCTTTTTTGAAACTATTTAAATGTTTATATATTATAAATTTAATTTCTTTGTTTTTTATTTCATCAGTTTGTACATTTGATTGAAACGCTATTTCTGCAAAACATGCATTTCAGCTTTTTAGGACTGCTTTTTTACGAGAACAAATAAAAATAAATGGTTGCAATTTAATTTTAGAAGCAGTATCTTTAAGTATAACCAAAGAAACAGAAATAGTAGAAGAAGGACCAATCTTAGAAGTTGAGGAAGGGGATGTTTTGTTCTCAATTACATCATACGTTGCTGAAGCAGATCAAGCTATTGACTTAGTTGAGGGTGAAAGGGTATATGTTATTGAGAGACACAACTCCGACTGGTGGTTCGTTAAGAAACACTTAACTGAAGAAAAAGGTTGGGCGCCTGCTCATTTGCTAATGGATGAAGAAAGTTATACATTATATGTACAGAAAAAACTTAACGAAAAAATTGATAGGCTGCCAGTATTTGAAAGTAAGTAATATATTAATTGATAAATTAATATTATTTTCCTTTATATGTCAATAATTTTACAACTCCTTTTTGCTCCTCTAGAACCAAAACCAGAAGATAAATCAGTTGCGCCTAAATTTACTGAAAAACTTCAACCGGTACATACTCCAGATGGATACTCTGTACAGTTTGAGTGCAAAGTGGAAGGTATGCCTAGACCACAAATAACATGGTTCAGGCAAACAGCAATAATTAAGCAATCTATAGATTTTCAAATGTTCTACGATGAAGATAATGTAGCCACTCTTATTATTCGAGAAGTGTTCCCTGAAGATGCAGGAACATTCACATGTGTAGCCAAAAATTCTGCTGGTTTTGCTTCAAGTACAACAGAGTTGATAGTAGAACTACCACTATCTGAGCACGGTACTGATACAACAGGTTTATCAAGAAGAAGTTTGTCTCGAGAATCATCACTAGCAGACATCTTAGAAGGTATACCACCAACATTCTCTAAAAAACCAAAAGCAATTTATGTAAACGAGGGTTCCGATGTCACTGTGGACTGTCGCTTAGTAGCAGTACCTGAGCCTGAAATAAAATGGTACTTTAAGAAGAAGAAGGTAGTTTCAAAAGAAAATGTAACCATTATAAATGAATCAGACATGCACATGTACACCACTACTATTAAAATAAAACAAGTAAAGAAAACTCAAGAAGGTGTATATGAAATCATAGCCAAGAACAGAGAGGGACATGCTAAAATAAAGTTTGTACTCAAAGTTAAAACAGATGATAAGGAAGCTCCTGAAATTTTGGAAACACTAAAAAGTGTTAGTGTACGAGAAGAAGAGACTGTGGTACTAAGTACAATAATAACAGGAAACCCCACTCCAACAGTTACATGGTATAAAAACGGGAAACCAATCAGCAAACCTAAGCCAAGAAAAGATGGACACACTTACTCTATTACTCTTACTAACTGTAGAAAGGAAGATACTGCGGAATATACTGTCAAAGCAGAAAATCCATTAGGATCCGTAGAAAGTACCGCTTTGATCACAGTTGAAGGTAAATGCAAACTTTTTGACTTTTAATAAGAATTAAGTTGCAATATCTTTTGAAATTTGCTTCAATAACTTCTTTCAGAGAAACATATCTTTTCTGGTAATATGAGGGTATTGCAATTTCATTTAACAAAGATGTGAACTTTTACAATTAATGCTAGTTTTCTAGAAAGAATGCTTTAACCAATGCTTTCTAATATGTCCTGCAGCAACTGAACCAGCAGCCCAACTGCTAACAAGAGAGCTTAAAAAAATCACGCTTATGGAGATAATTTCTTCGTCAGAACAAATAACAGGTTATTTTTTTACTTTCTGCATTCATATTGTACAAATGTATTTTAAAATTAAAGTTGTTTATATACAAAATAAAAAGTATTATTTAATTGTAGCTAGAAGTTCCTAGATTTTTTCCCAAAATTTCAAATTTCATTATCAACAAAAATTTAATATCTCTCAATCTATATGGTTACACTTACTTTGTTAATAATGAATTTGCACATTTTATACTTTGTTATGTGACCAGCTAATTATTCGCTATACGCTACTTGCCTAAATAAATGCACACTACCAATTTCATATACATATTTGAATTTACCTGTAACATTCCAGAATGCCCCAGTCCAAAACCAGAGCCACCGTTGTTCATCGAACGCTTCCAAGAACAAAAAATTCCTGAAAAATCAACCTTGAGACTGTTTGCCAGAGTCGTTGGCAATCCAACACCTGACATAATATGGCTTCGAAACAATGAGCCCTTGAAACCATCACCCAAGATCAAAATGACTTATGATGGAGAAAAAGTCGAACTTACCATAACAAACGTCAACTCTGAAGAAGACACTGGTGACTACAAAGTGCTTGCTAAAAACACTGTTGGTAAAGCATCTCACGGAGCCAAGATTACCGTTGAAGTTGATTCAGTTAAATTCACCAAGAAACTTAAAAAGACCTATGACATAACTGAACGTGAAACTTTAACGATGGAGTGTGAAACTTCACATACTGTAACAACCCAATGGTGGCATAATGACAAAGAGATAAGTGGAATGGACCATCGCTTTGTTATTCAAGAAGGAAAGACCCATAAACTTGTAATTAAAAATATCACGATAAATGATTCGGGTAGTTACAAATGTACTGTAAAAGACCAAAAGACTGAAACTAAAGTAACTGTTAAAGAAGCCAAGCCCGAGTTTGTTAAGAGATTGCAAGATCTCGAAGTGACAGAGAAAGAAGTTGCTATCCTAGAGGTAGAAATCACATCAGATAGAGTTGATGTTCAATGGAAGAAGGAAGGTCAACCAATTGATGAAACTGATAAAAGATACACCTATGAGAAGGTTGGAGGAATACGAAAACTGTTGATTAGAAGCACTTCGATTCATGATGAAGGCGAATATTCTTGTACACTTTTGGAAGAAGAATGTACAGCCGAAGTTACTATCATCGAGTTGCCACCAGAGATTATTGGCAGCCTTCAAGACCAAACTGTTAATAAAGGAGAAAAGGGTATGTTTGAGATTGAACTTACTAAAGGAGATGCTCTGGTTAGATGGTTCAAGGATGGCAAGGAGCTGCAGTTCTCTGAACATGTTCAACTATCCATTGATGGTAAACGACAGAAATTAAAGATATACAATACTGAACCAGAAGATGCGGGTGTATATTCTTGTGAGGTAAAAGATTATTTTTTGTATTTAACTTATGAACTGATATTAAAATCATTGGTGGCTCGTGTTGTATAAACCAGTTATTTATATTTTAGGAAAAGAACAAAATAACTTTCTCATACAATGATCTTAAGCTGTAGTAACTTGCTTATAACATTTTGATTAACGACGGGTATGCCTTCAATTAGGTCCCTTTCTTTAAAAAGCATCATTAATGCTAAAAGTCTTTCTTGGCTCCCAGTGTCCGTCAAGAAAATTTTAACCCTTTTAAGGCTTTAAGTGTAGAAAAGCATAATTCTGCTTCAGAAAAATCTATTGGGTCGGAAATTAAAATTGTTAAAAGTTTTAAAATTTCGCCGAAAGTCTCACTTACTTACTGTTTTGAGAAATATAACGATAAATTACAAGTAGTTCTGGAATTCTGTTTGAAGTTTTTGTAAATAAAAAAATGGAGAAACTTGAATTGTTTCTTGAAACTTTCTTTCAGTGGTTCGTTGTGTCCCAAGGTTTCTTGATGCTATTTCTAATATTTATTACCTGTGTTTCAAATTGTAATTTGTTTTTGTTGGCAATAATAGGAATAATATCTCTAGTCTGAAAATTTACGAGTAATAAATCTACATGTGAAATAACTTTAGCCAGGAAACGAAAAACTTGCTAGTAATATGCTTGGTTGATAGATATATTTCCAATTTCCTCCAAACATTTTCACATACTTTCTATGATGTCCCACCTGTGTTCGAATATAATACAAACTATTCTGGATTTAAAATTCCTCCTTGTCAGAGCTAAACTACTAAAAAATGTATAAATTCCCTGTAAATTTACAAAAAATCAGTATTTGTAGAAGCAGAATTTAACAAGTCCTAAAATCTATGCATAACTGTGGACATAGTGTTCATAAGTTGCTTGTACCCTGTGTGATGACCTACTCATGATTTCTTCACCATATGTTTGAGCAATCATTTTTCTTTTATCTTGAACTTGCTTTTCAAAATCTATAAGAATGGATGATGCCAGTGTTTGCACATCGGAATTTGAACATTAATTTTTTTCTAAAATTTAATTTTATACAGTTTTTGGCGTACCCTAAAAAGTTTTTCCTAAATGTTCTTTTAAAAACAACTCCCAGATTATAGGAATACATGGACTCATCATATCCTCTCACTGCATACATATTCAATTATACTGTTTAATATGTAGCGATTATGCTCACTTTTTACTATGCAAAAGTCAATGTTTCATCCTAACTGTCCAATTGAGCCACCTCAAAGTTTATACTTCCCAAAAATAAAAATTGTTCTATTTTATGTATGTAGCTGCATTGTCATGCTTTTTTATTTGGTCCAATGAGTGGTTTAAATCGGTCATACTAATTTTTGTCCATGAACTTTCACCTCCAAATAACAAGCAACCCACAGATCCACAAATGTTTTTTTTTATAAATGTCCAAATTAAATATTCTATGAATTGTATGATTCAACGGATTGTTTAATATTTAAATTTAAAATTGCTTTTCCAAGTCATTTTAATTCTGTGAACCTGTAAAAGATCGGCAATTATGTAAATGACCTGATAATAAACTTTCCATAGAAATGGTTCTTTATACAAAAAAGTTTAAAACCACCATTCACGTGGGATAACTAGGTTCTGCTAGGGTGAAATCTGGTTGTATCGAGCTTGCAACCTAAAGAACCTTTACACGATATACGAAAGGGTGCTCACTAATATGCAAGCCTGTAATGCAATAGTTTGATTTGCAGTATATGGTCTTTGCACCAGTAGACTGTTATCTTTCGAACCAGTTCAAATGAGGTTTTGGCATCTCGTATGGTATTATAGGTGTATTCGGCCTATGGTTATTATGAAAGCAAAGCTTTTTCCATTCTCATTTTTGAGGGTAAAACTGAAAACTATAGCAAATGCCACCATTGATGATTTCAAATGAATCTATATAATAAGTATTCTTGGACCAATTTTTTTATACATATTTTTTTACACAATTTCATAGGTTGGACTACAAAAATCCAGTGCTCGTCTTAAAGTCTACGAGCCAAGCACATTCTTCATTAAAAAGTTACCAGATGTTACTGCTGTGCCTATTGACACTGATGCTGAGTTTACAGTGGAACTTTCCAGATCAGATGTTGAAGTTCAATGGCTAAGAGCTGGTAAAGTATTAAAGAAATCCACTAGGTTTGAAATTATCTCTGAAAAGACCATAAGAAAACTTATAGTAAAGAAATGTACACATGAAGATGAAGTAGAATACACATGTGTGGTCGAAGAGATCAGAACTTCGTCTAAACTTAAAGTAGAAGGTAAGCATTATATTTTTTATCAATTTTTTTTTTAAATTTCATAATAAGCTGGCCATAACTAATACTGAAAGTAAACTTGAATTGGATTTGAGTTGTTCATGCAACCAACTCATAAAATTATGTATAGTAATACTATTTGGCAAATTGGAAAATTAAAACTAAATCCAAAATAATATATCAATCTAAACTTTGTTGGATATATTTCATAAAATGTACTTATCTGATTCAGAACGCCCATCACCACCTCAAGGACCGCTGGAAGTATCTGGTATGAGCTCAAACTCGTTCACATTAAAATGGTTACCTTCAGCATCAGATGGTGGATCTCCAATAATAGAATACATTGTGGAGATGCGTGAAGATAAGGCTAAAGAATTCAAAAAGATTGGTGCAACCAAAGGTGAAATTACAGACATTCCAGTAAAATATTTGGAGAAGGACCATGGCTACAAGTTTAGGATTACAGCGAGAAATGTTATTGGTATCAGTGAACCTTTCGAACCAAAGGATAGAATAGTAGCTGGTTCTCGATTGAGTAAGTGTATCATTATTTATCATAGTATGCTAAGTAAGGTTATACATTTTGCTGTTGTTAATTCAGTTCAAATTGTTTGTTTGCTTGTAAGTTTTTGATAAAAACCCTATTGTCAAAAAATTAGGAAAATTTGTTATTTATGGATTCCTATAGTGATAACGGTCAAAATCTTTTTGCCGTTTTTGCCAATTTAATTGAAAAATAGAGTTTTATCAATAACCTCTTTAATTTCTATTTATGACTGATAGATTTAGTTTACCTTGCAAACCTTAACACGAACATTTGCAATTAACATGACTTTAATAATTACGAGAAACAAAATTAATATACACTCCTCAAATATAATTTTTTCTTTTTAATTTCCGTAGGAATAAATTAAAATAGTTTTTAAAAGTATTTAGCTATGTTTCTCATAGTAATATCAAATTCATACTCGCCTCCTAATGTTTGAAAAAATTAAAATATTAAATTTAAAAATTTTGTGTTAATAGTACTTCTGCCGTTACCTGTAAATTTTCAAAAACCAATTAAGACTAAAAGTAAGCCGGTCTCTTTAACTCCATTTTTTCAAAAATTAGGAGATCGGGAAGCATATATTTTAACCAGTTGCTTTTTGCTTTCGCTGTAACTTTTGCTTCGCTTTTCTTTAGGAATGCAATATCACTTTGAAATGACAGATGAAACATTTTACTGCCTCTTGGGCATATTCCCACCAACCCAAATCCACAGAAATGGTAAGATGCTTAGCCAATCGCTTTGCTTGCTTTTAATCTGTTCTGTTCTAATAAATAACATTATTATTTTGTAGCACCACCGGGTCCGCCAGAGAACTTAATAGCTAAGGACGTAACTAGCAAAACATGTACTCTGGAATGGCAGCCGCCTACAAACGATGGAGGTTCTGAAATCATTGGATATGTAATTGAAAAGAAACTGGAATACATGCCCAAGTGGGAGAAAGTTGTCACTCTTGAACATTTCACTCTCACATATACAATTGAAAATCTTAAAGAAAAGAGTGAGTACGTCTTCAGGGTATTTGCTGAGAATGCCATAGGTCTTGGAATACCTGCTAATACTGAAGTAATTAAATTAAAGACTCACGCAAGTAAGTTACCAATTTTATATATACTACTTTTTCCAACTGACCCATACTCTCAGAAAAAAATCTATCGGGTACTAAGTAAAATATTGTCCAATAGCATCTTTGACAATTTAATACATTTTAAGGTTTTAGAATAAAGAAAACAACTGATGGAGAGGGTCAAAACTATAAGATTGTCTTACTTCAACAAATTCATTTACCAATAAGATCACAAATGCTTTTTATCCAAAGCAGATTTATATTTTTGAATTGTATTTCCATGGGTTTCTTAATACTAACGTTTGCTAAATATATAGTGAATAAACGAAATCCTTTTAGCATCCCAGAAAGCTGGTGTGATTAGTTTTTTCCCAAAAAATTGTGGTTTGGCCTTTTTTGATGGTGGAAGGTCCTGACGAAACCGCTGTATCAATTCCTGTTTAATGTGAGGATCCCAGTGATATACCCGTCTCATCCCCAGTAATAATTTATGAAGAAAATGTTTTTACTCAGATATAAGAAATCTGGGTATCTACCTCGCAAACTCCCATTTCATACTGAATTGGTAATTACAGAGCAGTACCAAATTTTCTTTTTTTGTATCGTGCCTTCAGTACAGGCCTCCCCAGGTCACCCAAACATTGAGTGAATCAAAATAATTCTCTACCCCATCAAAAGAAATTACGCCAATATTTCACTTAAATATAAGATGGTGCATCTTTCTCATCCACAACAGTGATATTTGCGTTGTCAACAAATAAACTCTCAAATCATTATAAACCGCACAATTTAGATACAATTTGGCAGACCTTGTTGAACCATTGAAATAAGAGGATCAGCAGGCATAGCTCAAATTTTGTTCTACTTTTGGCAATTTCTGTTACATATCACCTATATTTTTTTATATTTTTAGCTGTTCCTTCACCTCCAACAGCTCCATTAGAAATGAGGACAATAGGACCTAACGCAATAGTTGTAGAATGGGGCCAGCCCGAATGGGATGGTGGAGCTCCTCTACAAGGGTACCACATTGCCATAAGAGATGTAAAGAAGACGATGTGGATGGAAATTGGTCGTGTGTCTAAAGGTACCCAGAAGTTCACTATTAGAGATTTACAAGAAGACCATGACTACCTCATCAGAATATTTGCTAAAAATGAAATTGGTTTGAGTGACCCCTTGGAATCTGACGAACCCTTCAAAATTCTTCCTTCGGAAGGTAAGATCACAAAAGCTAATCTATAATCTTTTACACCTGAATAGAATTCTTACAAACCTCTTACAGAATACCCAGATATCTATAACTTTATCAATTTGTAAAAGTCAATAGTTAAACCTTAACACAGTCAATGCCATAACCCCTACACAAGATAATTACTATTTAACCTTAGGATCATCTTATACTTTTACAGGAAATAAATTACCTAACATGGGACACATTCAAACAATTCAAACTTATTACCTTAAAATTAATCTTAAAAATCAAAAAAACATTATTCATTAGCGTTTGAAATTATATCGCAACGCATCTAATCATATCAACTATTGTATTGTCTAGGGTAAGCAATAAAGCATAAAATTTGAACGACGCAAATGTCTCATATTCCTCTACAAGATCTTTCAAAGAAAGTTATAGACACATGGGATCTAGAAGAATTATATGGAACTTAAATAAATTTTTGTTTATAGGAGTTGAAGAAGATGATTTCAAGGCCGACTTCACAGATCGCGAATCATCGCAGTCGTTTACAACAACAACATCATGGCTCCGTGACAACAGCATGGATGCAGATATTCGTTCATACAGTAAGGGCAAACTCTTACGTAGAGACGACTATTTCTTCAAGATTTGGTGTTCATCCAGATCTTTGTTCAAATAAACAAATTCCCAATTTAGATAACTATTACTATTTAGAGTTTAACAAGCAACAATTGTTACCAAAAATTGAAAAATGCTTGTTACATTGTAAATATCTATTCTTCCTGAGATGTATATAATTTTGAGATACTTTTACCATTTTTGATAGTCTTTTTTATAAATACTTGATTTGACAATAATTATCTTTTTTTAATAAGGCTGATTATGAAAAAAATAGAGCCTAGAACTATTTACTACTTATTTAGATACCCAAAGTGGATGGAAAGAGTTACGAATATAATATTTAAATAATGCTGAGTTTTCCATAAGAAGTATATCATCCCCGTACATTGGAAAATTTAGTTTTTGCTTATGTAAATTTTGCGAATTGCGTATTGAGAAATGAATTCTTCCATCCGCTATTAGTGTTACCCTTATATTATGACTTGTAAGGTTAAATTAATTAGTGTACTGTGATAAGAGTTAGGTTTATGATTAAAAAGACTCCTCTGTAGAGTCGTATGAAAAAGAAAAGATTGAATCTATAATCGAATATAAACTTTTAAACCAAGATTGTGCCTTATTGTTGCTGTTTTTAATGTTATCTATACGACATAGTTACTCTTTTGTTTTCAAAATATTTGTTATATTTTAAGTTGATTAAGCTTGCTTTAAACCCTTGTACAATTGTTAAGATATTTACAACTAAATTTTAATATCACATGCCATTTGTTCTACAGGGAGGAAATATAGGTGCAAAAAAATCCATTTGTAACAAGTGGTTACAGATATTAAAATTATGTTGTATTTAATGTTCAATAAACGAAAATTATACTTACTGTTTTTATTTCATTTAAGACTTCAATCCTATTATTTCATACTTAATTTGTGCCTACAAGACCTAGTAAAATACAACTGATGAATAATAAGTCAGTCCAGGCTGTAGAATGTTTAGCTTTCTATAAGCTATTATAAAGTTTTATAACTGAATATTACGGATGGTTAAATTTACAGCAAAGCTAAATATCTGTAAAAACGGTCCGATAAGTACAGTATTGTAAATCTATAGTACATTAAAAAATATACATATATATAAACATAAAAATAAATATGGATGTAAACAATAAATGTTAAAGCAAAACACCAAACACAAATTTTAACCTCTTTTTCAGTGTATAACACTATCACAGAATTCTTAGTACCTTACATAATCTTCTATATTAGAAAAAATCTATTCACGTTAGCAATGTGTTAAATTTAAAAATTCAAAATGTTGTGCATTTGTCACTAGCCAATAGGGCATCTCAAGATAATATTTGCTTCTAGTTGAAATTATGCAGATCAGTGTTCTTTATATAGTTTTCTAAATATCACTCTGGACAGGTAAGTACTCAGGTAACAGTAAGTATTTTTATTCTCCTGAATAAGGACCTACAACTTTCTACGAAAGGTGCTTCACACATCATTCTTATTGCTCTCGTTTACAAATCAAATACCTCTTCCACTGTAGGTGAATCACTCTACACCAGAATTCGAACATATGTACAGGTGTCCCAAATTCGATTCTCTATTTGGGATGAAAATTATCTAGTTCATATGTCCACTGTAACGAGGGACATTTTCAAGACAAGTGATTTTACATCAATAATTGAACACGACAACTGTTCATACACTTTCCACCCGGAAATACAATTCATAGTAATAATAACCACGGGAGTTTAGAACAATTAATTATTTAAAATTAGGTATTTTTAAAAAATCAAAAAAACGGAAAAATTATTTTTTATTTCGCTATTATTCCTTTATTTTTAAAATTTTTCAAAATCTATAAACACATTTCTACAGCAAATTTTTATTTCACATATATTTAAAAAATAAAAAAATTTACTTACAGAGCTTCGTCTTTTATGAGACATCATCAATTTCATTTTTTGACCCCAAATACAAATTTATATTTTATAGTTAGATCTAAGACATCTGTGAATAAGTTACACTTATAATGTGCAGTCCACATACATTGATTACCAAAAATGTCTTACAAAAAAAGAAAAAGGGTAATATGATACCAATTTTTATTTCAAATATAAATGCAACAATATTCAGAATCTCATAGTAAACAATCAGGAAATCTAAATTCAAGTACATTTAGGTCTAAATTTTGAAAATAACAGTGGTGAGATTGGTGTATTTAAAGATATTCTGGGAAAAATACCTGTCTTACCATTATATCTTCAGATTTTCTGGGCGATAACTGTGTCAAACGTGTTAGGTATAGAGAGCTACATGTCAGTCTATAACTAGCACTTTTGCGATCTACATGTCTTGATAATGTACCCTGCAACAATGGGCGAAACGTCGGCAAGAAGAAAAGCCAACACACAGTTATCTTCCAAAATACCTGAAAATATCTACGGAGACCGTGGAAGACTACGTTCAAAATTCACTGACCACTGTTGCTTATCTATTTAAATGGAATAAATCCTCTTAATATCATACTTTTTGTTGTTTTTTTAAAGACATTTTGACAAATAATGTTGCTACTTAAGGATCGAAAAACACTCAAATATATTAATAATAAACTTGCATTTAGGTTACAGCCATCATAGATCTATATGTATAAAGAAAACTTTGTGTTTTTGGAACCATAATATCAAAATATTTACCATGTATGATATATTGTTGAAATCACAATAAAAAATTCGATAAAATGCCATATTGAGAAATGATGATAGCCACTAATTAGAAAAATAATCTTGATATCATATTGAAAACAAAAAGTTAGAATCAAATTCCGATATCTTAAAATGATCAACAAAATGACTGTAGAGAAGTAACACTCAAAAATAAGATAATAAAATGTAAAAGTTTCAAAATTTTAAGTGTTTTTCAATTTTTTTAAAAATAAGTGTATATAGATCAGTTTTGATAATGAATTATTGCTCCCTATAAGAATATGCAAAATACCGAATTTAAACCTACCTTCTATCTCTTGAGAATTGAATTTAAGATACCTGTACATATGTGAAAAGTGACAATTTCATGTTGATTTGATTTGATTCAAGCTAAGAAGGTGCAGGTAAAAATAGAGGAAGAACAACGAAGATCATTTGAACATCTGAACAGACTGGAAGAGGAGAACGAGACAAGAATTTGGAAAGAAAAAAGTACAAGATAAAGAACAAGAGGAAGAGCAGTCATGGAGTGGGATGCAGAGATAGCTAAAATCATAGGTCGCAGTGGGGGAGACTGGGAACAGGCAAGGGATCGAGTGAAATGGTGCAGATTCTGCCAGACCCTGTAAAAGGAAAGAATAAAAAGAAACCTCTACATCCTGAATAATATTCAATTAGTATGATAGCAAGTTTTCTTACGAATGTAAAGCATATATACAAGAAATTGAAAAATACTGTATTGTGCGAATTGATGTGAATACAATATTGTTGCAAATTGATGTGAACACAGGCAAATTTATGTTAAATATAGTTTATTGAAAGAAAAAAATATATGCAATACTAGTTTATATATCTTTTAGTGTTATTCAATAGGGGATATGTCCCCCTCTGGCTTGTATTATGGCTTCAACTCGTTTTGGCATAGAGTCCTTTAATTTTTTGCAATTCTCTTTGATTTTGTCATCTCGGAACCACACCTGAATGACAGCTTCAATCATCTGAGCTTTTATTGTACAATCTATGTTAAGCAATGTGGCCTTGCATTTAGACCAAGTCCTCAATGGGATTAAGATCTGGTGAGTTTCCAGGCCAATCTAGGAGAGTCACCTTCTTGTCCTTGAAATATTTCAACATCTTCTTGGAAACATGACATGGTACTAAATCTTGCTGAAAAATTTGTTCAGTAACTGCTTGAACTCTTACCAGTTCTCTGGACAAACATGTTTCTAACATCGCTTTATATTTTTCACTGTTTATCATGCCTTCGATGGGTATAAGTTTTCCTGTTCCCATATATGAAAAACAAACCCAAAGCATGTTTTTCACTGTTTGGACCAAGTGAGTTGCAGTTACCTTTTCGTCCACACTTTTCCGCACAAACTTTGATCGGTACTCCTGCACCAGAGAGTGTATCTCATCAGAGAACAAGACATTTCTCCAGTGTTGTTCTGTCCAATAAGCATATTTTTTGGTCCAAGTCAGCCTTTTTTTAAGGTCTTACTGCTTTTCTTCCTCCCTCAAAAAGGCGTCAACGAATTGCTGAGTCGTGAATTTTCACTCCAGCCTTTTCTAAACCTTGCTGAAGATCATAACTTGTCTTTCCAGGTTTCAATTTGCTATTTCTCAAAAGATAAGATTTATCTCGGGGAGTTGTCTTCCTTTTTCTTCCACATTTCCCTTTCGTTGAACTTCAACTGATCCAGTCTCCCTTTTTTGTTTGATTATCTCACACTCACTAGCAATGTTTCTTTGCATCAGGGATGTGTGCTCACTAAGTGTAAATATTTTTTCTCTTTTCCTTGGCGTAATATCCAAGATACCATGAAATAGGAAAAACCAACCAAAATCTATTATTTCTCACAAATTCACAAAAACACGTGTAACTAAGTGAAAGTAACCGGCAGAACGTTCAAACGAACACTGGCAATAATTTATTGCAGAATGACAGGTTATGTGATCTGTATACAAACAGCTGTCAAAATTGTCACAGCAGTGCTACTATCTTTAAATAATAAAGGAATGCTCAATGTACACATTAATTCGCACAATACTGTATATTACACGTCTCAGATAGTCAGTAACAAAGCAGTGCTTATGTAGTCTAATTACAGAAACACGGTGTCCACAGCATTTTGGTTTGTTCCTATATTTGTGATATATGTTTGATTTCTGTATTGTAATTTACTGTCTTGTTTAGCTTTTTCATTACATACTTCAATAATATAGTCTGCCAATGTTAGGGTTAGGTTAGAAAAATGTATGCCTAAAAATGTTACTGTTTAAACAGGCACAATTTAAATTTTCCTGTAATCTTAAAATCTGAGTCTTCTCCACATTCCTCTTCAGTCTCTTACCGCTAAACCATTTTTTCAACTTGTGCGAAGTTTATCTTGTTTTTTACCAAGGCATAATAATAATAATATCCTTCTGGAATTTGATGTCATCGACAAACAAGCAAAAAAAAATCTGAGGAGCTACATGTTAGGTGTGAAGCAACAGTAACCATCTACGCCACTGGAGAAAAGCTGAAATACCTTTTCAGGCATGCGCACTTGTGTACAAAACAAAAGGTGTTTGAAATGGTTATAATCGTGGTAGGAGGAGATAGGTATGCTCATAAGAGCAACGTATTTAAGTTCGATTTACGAAGCTACGTCAGCTGGGAATACGTCAGATAAAGATCGAATTTCGCTTGTTTGTAGTGGTAAGGACACCGAAGCTAAATGAAATTCAACCTTAATCGGACGCGTTCCTAGTTGACGTAATGAGCACTGGTAAGACGTTCGCGGGACGTGCAAGAGCATGCCATCTCTACTCATACCATGGTTATAATTCTTTTTCCAATCAAGATCTCTACAAGTATAAAAGATCGACGCGCTGCACGAAAAAGTAAACACACAACATTAGTTGCATTCCATGTTTATCTTATTTTAACAAGTGTTATGTATTGAATTTTAATGTTCTTTTTATGTAAGGTTTTAGTGTATTAAATTAATTAAACAAATAAACAAGTTTCCATCGCTACCTACGCAAACAAAAGACGTAACATTAGGTCATTTAAAAACAGCACTGGATCCAAAATTAAACATACCTCTGCAATAAAAACCAACCAACATTTCAAAATAAAATATGTTACATTTCCTTGTTTTAAAATTATGATTTATGTAGAAACATATATGGAGAGATTCATCTTTTTTATTTTCAATCGAATTACTGTAACATAAAAAGAAACCTTTTACAACCTAACAACTCAAAACTTTGTATTTGTCAACAGATTCCTTATTGCAGAAGGGGGCCAATTCATCCCTGACAAAAAACCTCTTTCCATCCCTTTCTGCTCTTTGCCAGCTGTGAAGTAAAATTATTCGTGCATATATGGATTAGAAAACACTAGGATTTATGACCTTTTCCAACTCTTCTGCTAACATAGATGTTATTTTAGGAGCACTTGTTTTTGCATTTTCACAGATATTTTGAAATACGAACGTTTTGTCTCTTCACGTAACACTTTAGGACGTCCATTTCCGAGTTTATACTTTTTTATAATTGAATGTACAATTGAAACTGCAGGTTTAACTGTTTTATCAATTTCCCGATAAGATTTTTAATTTTTGTGCATGTTAATATCACGCTCTTCAACTGAAGATTCCTTTTGTTTTAGTTTCATTTTTGTAAGATAATTACGGAATGAACTAAAATACTGGCAACTTACTTAAAACAGAATATTTTATGGTTACAGGGTGGAATTACACGTTTTCACGATGTATTTATAGAAAATTTGTGAAGAGCTCGATGACTATTGTGATGTGAGAATTTTGTTGATAATTTCCTATTGTTACAATTTATGTTTATCTGTACTTTTACAACTATAGCAATTATTTTAATTTAACTTCGTTTAGCAACCATAAATTCAGTCCTTTATTGATTTAAATGAATTTGTTGGGTGTTCGTTCGTACACTATTGTGTCTGACTGTATACAAATTGAATAATATTAACTGGAGATAAAGAATTCCCCTAATTTCATATATGAAACGTTAATACATTATAACCGGAAACATGTAATTCCCCTTAAACTGTAGCCGTATTTAACTAAAGATAATTTTATTTAAATGATAATAAATAGGAAAGAATACTTGACTAATGATTTTAAGCCGTTTGGGATGGTTCAAGAATATTCAGGAAATATATTCTGTAGCAAAACAAGCGAGACGTCACCTTAAATCAAAAGCCAGTGTTTTGATTTGATTGGATAAACTGTTATACTATACATAACCTAAAAATTTCGAATTCAAATTCAACGGTTCACCAAAGTTAAGATGACGGATAAGATTCAAATAAAACCTTGCCGAGTAATTTTAGAGCCATGTACTCCAAAAGCTCAATTAACTTTAAGTGTAGAACTCAGGAATGTTATCCATGAAAGAAATATACTTACAGCAAGATCAAAGAAGAATTTTATTTCAGCTCTGAATGAACTACAAGATGAAGATCTAACAGTAAACAACACGAAAAAGTATAAAGAACAAGCAATTGAAGAGATATTCAATACGGAGGTGACTTATTTAAAACAACTTGAGTTACTTATGACTTACTTTATGCAACCTATTAGAGAACGTAGCATTTTAAGTGACGATGAGTTTAACTGTGTATTTGGTGATATTGCCACTATCTATGATGTAAATGGTGCTTTGCTTAAGGAACTACAAGCTGATTCCTCTAAAGTTGCAGAAGCATTCAGTAAAATGGCTCCATTCTTCAAACTATATTCGGTGTACGCATATAACTACAGTGGCGCTATGTCAAAAGTTCAGGTAAAGTTTACATTTACTTGTCCTACTATAATTATTTTGCAAGGTATCCTGTGTCCCTATTTTGCAAAACGCTTAATATTTCTTTTTTTTATTTCTGTTAGAGGTGTATAATAGGTCCGTAATGCTGATCAAGCCTTAAATCACCTGTTGAAGTGGCGTATTAAGGACTGCAGCCAGAGGCCACCAATATTTGAGTTCTCCAGTTTATTAATACTTTGATTTGATTTATATTGGTTGTGTATATGTTAGTAGTAAAAGAACCGTCTTTGGTTCTTTTTTAGACTGTTTTAAAATAGCGGTATTCATTATGACTCAGGGCATAGCAGTTATTTCCAATCACTTTATATCGGTTGTAGAGGTGCGGCTTCTGCATAAAAGAGAAGGAGAGATTGCCGAAAAGACTCCCAAACGTACAACGTTCTTCTAACCAACAACGACTACCAGAGAAGATAGCAAATTAAAGATTGAAGTTGGTACAGAATTTTGCAAACCAGCGTTAAAAGATATGGAACAACTCTCTCTGCCAAAGGCAATAGAAATGCAAGTTGAGGATTCTCCTCCAAACCTGTTAGGTGACTAAAGAATCAGTGATGCAGTTGGAGAAAGAGGAATATTTTGATAGAAATAAGTCATGTTACTCAAACGTCAGTGGTCATGTTTATTGTTTTGTATGCAAATTGATGTCGCCTATGATGAGTAAGATGACAACTGGATTCAATGATTGGAAACATGCATATGATATGCTTTCTAGTCATAAAAACTCGAAGCAACATCTTAATGCAATGGCAACACTGTTCTCGAAAATCATCTAGCCAAATCGACAGCAATCTTATGATACAATATGAAAATGAAGTCCAGCTTTTGAAACAAGTTTTTCAAAGAATATATACTTGAGTTACCGAGTCAGTATTACACATTGTGTGCAGAACATGTCCATGTGCATTCCAACATAGAATATGGACACAACTTACATGTCTTGATAATATTCCCTACAACGATGGACAAAACATGACCAAAAGAAAAGCCAACACTGGCTATCTCCCAGAAAACTTGAAGATATCCAGCATGACCGTGCAAGTCTACAAACAGAATGTTGTTACTTTTGAACCAATTTAAATATATAGAAAGCTTTCGAATGTTTAAATAGCGCTATGCATCTCTCACTACGATGATATCCCACCTTATAAGTTGAAGAGAATAAAAAATTAGCTTAGATGTTCCATGGAACAACAGAGACTAATATACTCTCCTTTATGAATCAACATTCTAAAGATTTTTCTAATAATAATTCCAAATGTATAAACTTTATAGGAACAGTTATATTCTTAATTCAGTAAATTATATGTGAATGAATAACTAGTATATTTGAAACCACTGGTACATTAAACTATTGTAGAGGATATTATTAAGACATGTATGACTTAAAAATGTAGACTGTCATGAAACTCTGAAAAGTGGTAGGTGTAGCTCTAAAAAGTGGTAAGTATAGACAGACATGTAACTCTCAAAACTGTTAGTTATAGACATTGAATTTCATTTAAATATGAATTTAAATGTTTTTTGTCTATACCACTAAATTATATTTGGTTTAATATATTCACAAACCAATTACGTATATATGACTAGAATATGATCGCTTTTTACTAGTGGACAGATATCAGTTTGATGCAAAGACCCCGACAAAATGTTCAGCCAGGGGCCACTGATCTGTTAATATGATTTCCAAAGGATACCGTGCTAAATAATATTTTTCTTTAAATCGTATTTTTATTATTGTATGTCTGCAGGTACATTGACTGCATGGAGTATTAAGCATTATTGTTTATTTTAGGACTTGATAATGCACAATCCTTCATTTTCTAAATTTTTGGATAACCAAGAAAGTCGTCCAGAAGTCCAAACAAAACTATCATCTTTACTGATAACACCTATCCAAAGAGTGCCTCGATACCTCCTTTTGCTCAAACAAGTTTTTGAAAATACATTACTTAGTGATGAAGACTACCAAGCTCTCAAAGGTAAGGATTTTTGTGATAAACTAGAAATAACCACTTTTACTGAAAAATTACTGTATTTTTCCAGAAAGCACGGAACAATTAGAAGAAACTGCAAATCATATAAACAAACAACTGGACGAACGAGAAAATACTCAACGTCTGTTAGAGTTGCAAAGATGCCTTGTGTCAGCTAAACCAAATTTGATACAAGCCAATAGAAGATTGATTAGAGAAGGCAAAATTATTAAAGTATGCACAGTGGCGGGTTTGCAACAATATGTAAAAAAATTAGTAGGCACTGTAGATAATGATCTCTGGCTAAAAGCAGCTAACATTAAAAAATGCCATCGTTTTGTACACTGTTACAAGGGACCAATCTTATTTTGATAAACTAAGACGACTCTTGGAATAGTGTATGAAATATTGGCAGCTTTCAGAGCCTTTTCATCATTTTCAGCCCAAGATAGTTATTCTTTAGTAATTATACATAGAAGCTTCTAAAAATAGTAGGCACTTATAATATATACCTAAATCTTATGGTGCTCATTGCGTATTCAGCTAGCTACCGTCCCAGGCCGGCGTGTTATAAACATTATCATAAATGTCGAAAAATGTAAACGGTGAAAATTATTTGATCTGAAACATGTGAGACCATGCCCTCCTCAGCTCTGGAAAATCGTTTCAGCTCCTTTAAACTTTTTAGAACCTTACTTTATATAATTATTTAGATTCTTAGTTTTAAACAGTAGAAACTTTGCAATCCATCTTTGAACCTTACAAGTTTCGACAAAAATCTAATATCTCACTTCGCTTAATCACGTTATGTAGTAAAAGTTACAAGTATGTACATCCCTAAAATTATAACTTGCTGTAAATTATGTAATCATTAACATACATTTTTTTTAATTATTACATGTAAATATGGCTTAAGATGTAATTTTATTATAATACTAATTAACCTATCATTTTAGGTATTCCCCAAAGACTCGCACGACAAAGAATGTTACATGGTTCTACTCAGTGACATACTTATGTGGTGTAAAATTAAAAAATCAAATCTCAAAGCTACAAAATCCCTAAAATGTTCTGCAATTCTACCATTACATAAGTGTAAAGCAAAGTTTCACGTGGAAACCAATTACATAAAGATTGGCTATGAAAATGATGATTTTATATTTTATCACAAAGATGATTTAGAAAATGAGCAATGGTATGATGAGATAAGTGAAGCAATTAAAAAAGAAATTAACAACCGTCAGACTTTAAGGAAACACAGCTCATCTAGAAAGGCTGCATTCAAAAAAGACTTCTTACAGTACCATAACCCAGGGTTGAGTCCAGATAAAACTAGGAGGAAGCGTCAGTTTCAAGAATTTAACCCTCTGCCATTAGTAAGTGTTTTGTCATTTCTATTTTGGCATATGTCTATAAAAACACATTCCTAACTTTTCTGAAAAGATTTTTAATTCATTCACATACTTTTTTCTACTTTGATTATAACTACTCTTTGAAAAGTTCTTTCATTTATTAAAAAATGTCCATGTGTAAGAAAATCATCACTTTAATTTGGAATTATAATAGTAACTACTGCATTCTCCCACAGAATATTTTGCCATCCGGGGGGCATTATGAAATAGCCAGGTGGGAACAATGTGGTCACATAAATCTCGATAAAATACTGGTACATTTATTGGGTTCTAACATAGCTAAATTAGTGTTTATTGTATCTATAACTATATATATATAATTATATAGTAATCAGGCTTTAGTTTGACGTGGCGATATTAAGACATATAATAAAACTATGCTCCGCCTCTTATTTTCTAGATATTAATATATTTCTTACATCAGTGATTTCCAAAACTTTATGTAAAAAATTGTTGCGCCCCCCCTCAATTTTCATAACAGCCTAACTTCATAAATAATTTCGCTAAATCTTAGATTATGATTTATTTAATAGAATACAAAAGAAAATAATTAGTAGAAACAAATATTGTTTTTATATAAGATATTTATAATTGAAAATATATGTTTATTATACTATTTAATAATAATTATAAACATATAATATAAGAAGACAAAATAATGGGTAATCCAAAATCAAAAGGTGTACTATTTTAATTCAATAGTAAGTATAGATTTTCCGATTAAAAGTGGAAAATCATATCTAACAAATGACCGCCTTGGAATTTCTTACATAGAGCGATCCTTTTGACAAAAAATTTCCATCGCTTTTTTGCATAATTGCGGCCCTATTTCACCAATAGCAGCTCGGATATTGTCCTTAAGTTCTTGGATCGCTTCTGAAGCATTAGCTTAGACCTTATCTTTCACATAACTCCAAAGAAAAAAGTTCAATGGCATTAAATCGCACGATCTGTGCATCCAGTTGATGTCTCCAAAATCAAGCTTCCAGGATGTTGTAACAATTTGATTTTTTCCCAACTTGTATGGCACGAAGTCCCATCTTGCTGAAAATATTAATTGTCCAAGTCCAAAGCATGAAACTCAGGCCAAAAAAAGTTTGTCAGCATAAATCAGTAACGCAGTCCGTTCAATGTTACAGCGGCACCAGCTTAATTTACAAATAGATTCGGACCAATCACACCGCCGCCCCAAAAACTGCACCAAAAGTTTCACTCGTTGTAGTGAATAGATAGGAACTTCAACAGTTGCTCTTGGGTTTTCTGAGCCCCAGATGAAAGTTTTTGTTCGAGTAGCCAGAAATGTAGAAATAAGCCTCTTTGCTCATAATGATTACAAAAAAATTTGGGGCTCTCTTCATGCATTTCTAGCAGACAATTAGAGAAGCTGCGGCGTTCTCCAATGTCTACAGGCTTCAATTCTTGCACCAATGAAACTTTATAAGCGTTCAAGCTAAGATCATTATGCAAAATATGGTGGAAAGTGCTGTGCATGCCTTCTTATTGACATCTGTAAATTCGACAACATTTACATCTACAACTGCAATGTTGTAAGCTGATCTAGCTGGGCAAGCAATGTTTCCTTTTTCACACCAGCAACACTGTAGGAACATTAAATTTTTTTTATTAAATTAGTAATAGCTGAACGAGAAGGCATTTCATTTACCAAAAGCATTTCGAAGTTTACCAACTGTTTCTACGAAATTTTCATTATTTTTGTAGTGAATTTTCACTGCTCAATTGTGTGTTGACTCATTTTCATTAATGGGTTTGTTTTGTCTTCCCCTAGGAGAGCATGCTCCACAGTATGGAAACGGTGGTCAATCAATATTTTCATTGGATATGTTCTTGTTTTTTTAAAAAAAAAATAAAAATCAGGATTAAAATAATTTTTTTTTTTCTTTCAGAGGAATTTTCGCAGCACTCAAGAAGAATCAGTTTCCACCGCAGAAAACAAGCAATATTTTTCTAGAAATATTATGAAAAGAAGGCCAATTAGTTCAGGATATGATGGGGAACCGCCGAAGAAGAAAACAGTGACCTTTAATACTCTGGACTGTCTTGACAGTCTCTTCCCTTTAAGGGAACATATAAACAAGAAAAGTGAAACTGATGATGTTGCAGATGAACATGATGTTGACAAAAATGGAATAAAAGACGTTTTTGTATTTGGAAGACCTGAAACGCAAAGAAACCAAGGCTTCCGGTTTAAAGTTGAAAACTTTTTAGTAAATATTGGTAACGGTTTAAAGAAATTTTTTTGGAAAAAGTAGGTTTTAGTTTTGTGTTATTTGATGTTAATTATGATTATTAATTTTAAATGGTGACATTATAATTTAAGGCTAATAGATTTTGTTTTATTTGTAATTTGTAGACCAATTCTGATTGATCTGTATTTAAATGTACGTTTATATAATTCTCTAAGAATGAAATGAAAAATGTGGCTACATAATTTTTGGGTTGACTCTTCCCGTGTTTATCTTCTGGATGACCATTTTCAAATTCAGGTTAGGCCTGGTAAACTTATTAAATATATTTAAATTGTAAACTAATACGTCGCCGGTGGGACACCAGGTCAATGCATTTCTTAAAGTGGGACGAACTAGAGCTAGCAAATTCAGTGGATGACTTCTATTCCAGTTTTGAAGTACTCATAGGTAGACAGAAGTTTGAGTAAATAAATTTGTATTTCTTCAGGCCTTTAAAATGAAAATACGCTTATATATACGAGAAAAGAGTTTCTTCGTACAAGATTATTCAACATGAACTATTTCTGTAAATACTGTACTAGAATAATAACAATAATCGAGAATGCGCATTGCTTGATGATGCATTGTTTAGTAAAATGTTTATTTTGAAAAAGTGCTATAGTCAACCGAGCGCAGGTATACGGCCGCACACGTTAAAGCTTTACTTATCGGTTTCTTGGCCAACTAGACTTGCTGTTTTGCTTTTTCAGCAGTAGACGGCACCATCGTTGAGGGGAAGCAATAGTTTGTTCTCGTGAAACGCTTGTTTTCGAAAAAGTAGCGTCTCCAAGCAAACAGCTGAGAGGCAGATGCTGACAGTATACCGCAACACTTTGAACACTATTTTTCTCTACCGAAAACTTTAAACGCAGTTTTATCAAAACGTAAAATTTCACGTGCCGTGCAATATAGTTCAAAAACTAAGCGAACAATCGACTTCAAATTTTGCACAGATATTCTTGAACTCATTGGCCTTTGTTATGAACCTAAAGTTACATTAAAATTTGTTAAAGAAAAAAAATGGTCCTGAATTTTTAATTTCTTTTTCTAAATTTAGTTTCATGAAATGCGTATAAAAGTCTTTTATCGAAAAAACTTTAGTTTTTTGATTTTAGTCAATTAGAACGACTTGGGCGGTGCGCAGCGCAAATTCGAGGAGCCAACTTCGAGCAGCTACTGCGCCGCCTTTTTAATTTTCTCAACATAATTTTTTTTTTTATATACCTTTCATTGTCAATATTATGATGTACTTTATCTCGATTGAATAAACTTTTCCATTACTTTACGAAAAATTCTTGAAAAAACAGCCGTCTATACCAGTCTACCTCTCTAAAAGGCTGTGTTAATTTAGCACCATGTGTGCAAGTGAAAGTTATAGTACACAATATATAGTTCCCTGGTGCTTTAGTAGTGCTACAGACAATATTAATCACCTTCTCCAAAAAAAAAAAAGAAGAAGGTCATACTAATCACCTTCTCCAAAAAAAAAAAAGAAGAAGGTCATACTAATCCCTCTTCTATCCACAACTCCAATCTTGTTTCAATATATTCCATCGAAGCCAGTGTCGGAACCAGCCAGGGCTGGAACAAGGTATTTTTATAAACGGTAGTCCTTTGTAGAAATATTGTATTATCACTGAAGCACATTTAAATTGGATAAATGTATTGTTAAATCTACTAAAAAGACCAACGAGCTCGAAATATAAGTCCACTAAACAATTTATGTCATTATGGAGCATGAGTTCAAAAGGTCTTCCAATATAAAATACTGTATGTACAAGCCGCAACATTTTGGTCTTTCAAGCCATACAACATCTATCATTACTGTGAAAGTGCCGGTTTTTGGAGGTTATTTTATGAACATTATTTCTTATGGAACGTGGTATCGGCTGTGTCTGTGCAACTAGGTACCAATAAAAACCAAATGCAACTAAGTTGTGTAACTTTGTAACAATTAAGGATTTTCGAAGTAGCGAAACATAACAATATTATTACATGTATGAATATACAAATTTGAGAGGGGATTATAAAAAAGGGTAAAGGATAATTTTCATTTTTATATTTAATAGAATGCTAAATATAAAATGAGCCTTTGAAACATCACAAAATTTGAGCATTATCAGTTGATAATTTTTCTGTTATTACTAATAATATTCATAAATTCCTTTATTTTTTCACTATTTAGTTGATTTTTCCAATTGCCTCCTTCCTTGAAATAAGAACCAATTATAAAAGCATCTGCATCCATATAACTATGTAAATTTTCAGTGGTCATGCCTGACCCCACAATAATGGGTAATTTGGTGCATTGTTTTAGAATGTTTACTTCTTTGGGGTTGGCAGCGGTACCCGTTGATGTTCCTGTCACAATTAAACCATCTGATAAGAAAAACTCAGCAGCTTTTGCTGTTTCCTCAAGAGATACATCACTTGTGATAGCATGGGAACTGAAATTTTTGAAAAACCAAATTAGCAGTAAGATAATATATGTTTGTTTTAAATGGTCGTTGGAGCAATCATAAAAGTATTAAATGTAGCAAACTTCCACAGTTCTTTTTTACAGGAAAGGTGTTTCCAGCGGAGCACCACTACCTTGAAAATGTCCTTTGCCATAGTGGACGAAATGATGGCACTTTTCAGAGCCGCTATAATTTTTACAGGAAACACATTTTCTGTTCACGTTTATTTTTATACATTATTTTAATTCCTACTAATAAAAAAACAACTGTTAAAAATTTTTAATATAGTTGTTTAGCCCTGAGTGGTGAAAAGTGCTCCTTAACTGATACTTTCTGTTACATACATCAGGCCATTGTTTCATTTTGAATTAGATACATGAATTGTTAAATCTTGCAAAAAGACCAACGAGCTAGAAATACATGTTCACTTCACAAACAATTTTAGTTCGTCTTAAGGGAGACGTTCAAAATCTCCTTCGACAGCATATAAACATTTAGCTCTTCCAGCTACATTATCTTGGCCTATTCACTTAAGCAATTCGATCCGAGCGATAAGACATTTCGGTCATATTGAGACCGGATTGCCAATTCTAACATACAGTAGTTGTCTAAAATTGAAACGTATGTGATTATAATATGGTATGCTCAATTCACAATAATGGTATCATCGGACCCATTCCATGAGAGAGAAACTACAAAAATAGCAAGCATATATTAAATTTCAGGTAATTTTTCTTATTTGTCTATATTTAATAAAATACTTCCTAAGTAGTAAATTACCTTTATTTTCATTACAGCTGGTAGTTTAGATTGCAAAAATTGACTTGGACCTGTATACATAAATGAGCATAACTCATATCACTAAACTACATTTTTATCCAACAAAGGTATGTGAGTCTTGCTATAAGTGTCTTCCTGACAAATCAATGCATACTTATTTTCAAAAATTTTATACTTACCTATGTTTCTTTTTAATATCTGTGAACACCAAAACATCTTCAGCTCCTATTTGTTTTCTGTACCGCAAAATGTTCCCAGCACAAGCATTTGTGAATCCCTCATCAGCTACGTGACTAAAAACAAAACCTTCTGCTCGTATGAAATTGAAATTGGTCGCTTGTGCAATTGCTATAGCTTCTTTGTTTCCACATGCTAAGACCTGAGCAGCAAAAAAAAAATTATTTCTAAGACCAATGTCCTCTCAATCTTTGAAGATTAATCATTATTAGGTAATAAAATGATGAATAAAATAAAAAAAGTAAAACAGAAGTAGTTGATCTACCTGAGGGAAAACCATGCCAACTTCTAGACAAAATCCAGTTTGTCTTAACAAAATACAAAGTGAGATTGTTCTTTTAGTCACAGTCCCAAATACGTTAGAGGCTACTAACCCTGCTACAAAACGTAAGAAAGATATGGGTTAAGTTCTGTGTGTGTTTCTATATTAAACATCGGCATATTTCCGCTACATGACTAATCACCAATACCAGGGATTAGGCTATCAGGAATTATGTCACATCCAGTGTTTCAACTGTAATTGAATTTTTTAATATGCAGGTAGTAGAAAAAGCCAACTTTCTTTTGACTTTGAACTCGGGACCCCGCGCTCGCTTGGTACCTAGCTTCTTAGCTATCGAAGTAGTAAATTCTGTGTTATACATGTACTAAATACATACCTGTACACCACAAGGGATAGCAAGTTTGACTAATTTTCTTATTTCAGCACATACACGAGTCATAATGGCTACTGTTTCCGGTTGAAAGTGTTTTGATTGAATGTATGGAATATCATGCATATTTTCGACCAATAAACCATCCTAAAATGCAAACTACATTAGTGGAAAAAGAGTTTTACTATTTTGTGTATACATTTTTAACCTAGCACTAAATTCTGAAGCAATTGAAATTAATGCTACTCACAGTAAAAATGTTACATATAAAAAGACAAGTTTGCTTCACTTACTATATTATTTTCTAAATAAATGTCTGCCTCTTTGCAAGCTGTATCTACTATCTTTTGAACAGAACCTTGGTACATAGGTGTTCCTGTAAATTTCAATATGGATAATTTGTTTTATTATTAAAAATAATATAACATTATTATATCTTCAGGTTTTCCGGGGAGATAACTGTGTGTTACTTTTGTTTTTGCCAACGTTTCGTCCATCGTTGCAGGGGTCATTATCAAGACATGTAGCTCTTAAAAGTGCTAATTGTAGATCACCAAGTAGCTCTGAAAAGTACTAGATGTAGGTGGCGACCTGCTCTTAAAATTGCTGAGAATAGCATGACACATAGCTCTCACAAGTGCTAGTCAAAGAATAAATAAGTTTTATTCTCCCGGAAAACCCTATGATAATTGCTATGGCTGTCAAAGTCAACGTACTGAATTAACATCATTATAATTCATACATTTTTGCAACAGTGAGAATTTCTTGACCTGGCACATGGTAGATCCTTTAGGGCGTCCATTTAAATATTGAAAGAACATTAAGTGGAAAAATCGATAAGCTATATCAAATTATTGGATTGAATAAATGATTTGCTGAAGTTTTATTTTTAATGCAGTCTTATTAAAATGAAAATAAAATATTTAAAATAGCTACGATCATATTTTTATTTATAAAAGTTACAAAAAGGGTCACATTTTCAATTTTCATGAAAACATTTATTGAAAATGAATCTGACATTTGAACCGCGCACATCAGGTTTGGGGAATTTGTAGTTGTCATGATACAAATGAACACGTGTGATTCGTTCTTAAAATGAAAAAGTTTTTACCTGGTGAAGCGCATAAGTGAATCATTCCGATTACGGAACAGTGTTTTGGGAATATAGTTTTGAATTTAATCATACTTGTAAGTTAATTAATAGTCTGATTAATAACTTTTTAAAATGTTAAATATTCGACACGTTACTTTTGCAACCATACTTTTAATAATAAGATTGGCGCCAGTTTTTAAAATATTTGTTGTTCATTTGTTTATATTTTTATGTCAACAGGTGTTTCTATTTAATTATATTTATTAGACAAATAATAGAATATGCTTAGTCTGGTAATGGAAGTTAGTATATTATTTATTGCATAATTAGTCTTTTTTGGTTTTTCAAGTAAAATATTGCAATCACCTATTCTGTGTTGCAACCTATAGATGTAGCCAGCGGTTCGTGATAATACATATAGGTGGGGTTATTTTAAAATATTATATAGTCAGTCAAAAAAGTCCCAATACACAACATTTTTTACTATAAGTTACGATTTTCGTTTTTGGTTGAAACCGGTGCTGAAAGATTTCTTGTATTATCATTCATAATTTGTTAAATAAAAAATAAATCGTAAACACTTGGCAATAATTTATTTCAAAATTAACACAACAATCATTAATTCTAACTTACAATTACATCTAGAATGTTTCCATACAGTAACGTTTTTATTAAACATTACTGTTTACTATTCCTGAATTAAAGCTCAACCTTTTTGGCATCTCATCTAGAATATTCTCCCATTCTTTGGTTATTTTAGTTTAAAATACCACTTCTTTGCTAGGCACACCATGTTTGTGTATGTGGCTTTTCAATTCTTCCCACAAGTGTTCTATGGGGTTGATAACTAGTGACTGCGGTGGTATATTCAGTTTTTGGTGAACTTTATAGATCATCCATTCACGTACCATCTTAACCATGTGTTTAGGATCATTATCTTTTTGAAAAATAGACTGTCTGTTTTTCGGAAATGAGGAGTTTCCTTCGAACTACTCATCTGTTGTAAACTACTCTATGTAAGCAGTTTTTTATGGTTTGAGAATATACTTCTTTTGAAAACACTTCCTATAACTCTTTGTTTTTTTTGGAGTGCTTCAATTTTAATTTTCTTTATTATTATAAATTCTTTGTGAGCCATTAGCTTCCTAGGGCGATCCGAGTGTGGTTGTATTTTATAAGAACCGGTTCTTTTATATTGATTTATAACTAACTGAATGGTAGTATGCCATTTACCAATGATTTCTCCAATTTTTCTTAATGATTTTCTCTGTTTCTACAAATCTACAATTTTTCAAACGGTATTTTAAATTTCACAATTTTAATGGAATTAACTTTATTAGTAACAATCAACTTACAAATATTCGTATCAAAGAAAACGTGATTCATTTGTATTGTATCATGCCTGTCTGTCATGATGCAAGCCTACTAATTGCCTCTTATGTTGGTATAATTATAGTTTTTTTCATGTTTCGAGTTTTTTATTGGCGAAATTTTTGCACTGAATTAATGTTTGTTTTGTTAAATTGCTACCAAGTATTGTTCATGATTTATTTCTTATTTAACAAGTTGGTTATGACAATACTAGAAATCTTTTGGAACTGGCCTCAAGCAAAAAAGACTAGATTGTATGATTTTTTTTTACAAAAAACATTAGATTATTCAAAACACATATATTGATACTCTCACATTTATTTATATTAATATTCTGTTCTTCTATGTTTCGTGTGAGTAAATTTCTCAATTTTTTTTTGATTAAATTGTTAAATTTTTCGTAGGTGTAGGAAGTCCTTATGAATGGATGGTATAGCAAAAGTGTTCAACCTATTCTGTGATGTTGAATTTCATAAAAGCGATTAAGAGTACTGAACCAACGTTCGGCATCAGTTATAGATACAGACGTCACTAAGACGATTTCTATTAAATTTGATACTTTCGAAAGGGTATCAAGTAGTTAATTATCATTCATAAATTGCGGCATTAACATAAGGTATATCAGTGAAGTTTTTATTCTTTTTGATTAAATCAAATCTAGGGAAAACTTCCAAGTCAATATTTTAAATACAGAAATCAAAAACGCATCCAAAAATTTAGGAACAAGCCGAAATTGCAGTGTACACCGTGTTTCTGTCATTAAGACGTCATCAGCACTGCTTTTATTAGTAATTAGCTGTACCCCACGTAAGAATACATATTTGATTCCTTGTATATATGCTTTAAGTTCATGAGTGAGCGTATTGTGAGAGGTATAATACATTTATGTACGGCTAAGGAAGCAACAGATTTTTATTCTCATGCAAAGATGGCAATTTCGTGTAGATTAATATTAAATTAACGCAATGATTATTCAGTTTAACATTGAAACATTGCGATACCTCTCACAATATGCTCACTCACGATCTTAAAGCATATATACAAGGAATCAAATATGTATTCGTACGTGGGGTACAGCTAATTACTAACAAGAGTTGTTCCTAAATTTTTCAATGCATATTTGATTTCTGTATTTAATATATTGACTTGGACGGTTTGCCCAATATTTGATATAATCGATTTATCGGCGCATCTAGACTGTGCTTGAAGCATCACAGCACCGATCTGTCGGTGCAAACATTGTTGTATTACATAAAAGACAATGACATGGGAAACATCGTTAAACAAGAAAGTCCATAAGAGGAGCCTTTTGTCATCAAAATAAATCCATTTGTGAAATATTATACTTAAACATATACTGTTATGTATTACTGAAAAATGGCTGGCGCCAAAAGTGTTAATGATATAATTTACAATAAATTGGGCCATTCAGATGATCCTCATCATATGGCGCCTCTTATGGAACCCTAAGTTTCTTTTTTTGGTCATCAGTGCGTTATTCTAAAAAACAAAAAGACAACAGCCTAAGGTTCCGTTCAGAGGAGGTTTCAAAATCTGTATCGGAACTATTTTTTTTTTCAAAACTATTAAGTTTTCATTTATGTAGCTTGAGGCTACATATTTACATGGGGAAAGCAGTTACCTGCAGCTCTATACTAATAACACCATCAACAAATCAACGTATTTCACTTACGTCATTTTAAGCAGAAACTTTAACGCTGTCAAACCGATAATCCTTCCAGCATTTGTTTGTACTTGGAAGATTGCTTTTAAACTTTACTTATTCGCGATTTTACAACTATTAGTGAGTATACTATCTATGTTACAAGTCCTTTAAAATTAACTATGTAGCTGTTGCACAACTTGAAAATTATACAAATATGGATTTTCTGACATCTTGGATATCGATTCTTGCTTTAATCAGTTTACTACAAGTGGCTGGTTTTCTTTCAAAGAGACAAATAAAGGTAAATTTTATTTAAAAATTGTGTTATCTATGATTATTCTCATATTTTGAGAAAACTTTTTTGGAAGTAAATAAAAATGCTTTCAAATGTTCAGGTTAGTGTTTAAACTTTGTAGCTATTTTACAAAGAGCTAGCTCATGATTGGAACCTTCTTTTTAATGAAAAAGTCTACGTATGTTATGCGTAGGTGGTGGTATTATGACCCTGATCTATTAGCCTATTGTCGGGGGGATAATACCTATAGAATGGAAAAATACAAATGTGATGCTGTTATACAAAAATGAGATGTCAAGATGGAAAACTATCATTAAATCAGCCTGATGCCGCCACACTTCTACAAACTGTTGACAAAAAGATGAATATCAGCCATATGAGGAAGCTGGCTTCAGAAAAAACAACGGTACCAATCACCAATTACTAACGATGAAAATTATCATAGAAAAATCCAATAAATATAAGTTCTCGTTCCATTTAGCATTTATAGAGTACTAAAAAGCCTTTGACAGCATAGAGACATGAGCCGTCTATAAAGCACTGGCAAATAGCTGAGTCAATTACAGATACAGCAACCTTATAAAGGAATGTAACGAAGGTGCAGCGTTAACTTAAATCCTCCTTGAAAAAACTAAACCTGTCCAACTCAAAAGAGGGGTTTGTCACCACCTTTTTTCACAGAAAAGCTTGAAACTATCTTCAAGAAACTAGAATGGTGGGACAAAGGTATCAATGTCAACGGAAGCTGACTAATCAATTGAGATATGCTGATGATATTATTATCGTCTCACAAAATAAGGGCCTAAAAGAAATGATCTCTAACCTACAGAAAGAATCGCTGAAGGTAGGGGTTGAAAATTAATCTAATAGAAACACAAATAATGTACCCCGGACAGGAAGATCCAGTGACAGAAGACGTCAAGAGGGTGAAGGAATTCATATACTCAGGACAGAAACTAAGAAATAAAAAGGCTTTTGGAAAATATCTTTTATCTTGTGAAATATAAGAAAAGCACAGCATCTTAAAACTGGAGTTTTTCACTAGTACATATTTCCTGTTATAACTAAAGGTGCAGAGAACTGGACAACAATGAACAAAAACATTGACACACTGAAGGTTGCATAAAGGATAAAGGAAAGATCCGTGTTGTAGGTAACTAGAAGTAATTGATACCGAAACGATAGAATAACAGCCATCACCAAAGTCACTAAAGTAAGTGAGTCACATCTCTCAGGCGGCGATTTACAGTACACTTCGCAAGAAGCGATAAGATGAGATGGGACCGACGAATGATAAGTTACATTTTAATTTATGGGACTCTAACAGACCTAACATTAAAACAGGTACACAAAAGCAATTTATCCTCCACTGTTACTTATAATATATGTTAATGGTATGCAGGCAGAACCTTACCTTAGCCAAGCAGGGTCCGTGGTGTTGGGAGGGACTAGAAGTTTTTTATATTCTCATGTACAATGAATTTTATGTCAAAAAGTTTTGAAGGAGGTAATATAGCAATTGCATACTATAAAAGATTTATCATAATTAATTATTATAAAATATTCTAACACGAGTTCCAGTTTTATGGAAATTATATCTCTATTAATACTATATTTAACCCTACCAGTGACAGTAGCGAAGGCAGAGAGGTTCTTGAGTACATAAATGATACTGGACCGCTCATGTTCATCAGCATAACTAGGTATTGAAACAGAAGAAGCAGCAAGCATGGACATTGAAAGTCAAAATGAAAACAGTTTTAAAATTATTATGATAATAGATTCTTTGCAATATTGCTAGTCTTTGTTTTTTAATTTTTTAAAATAGTATGTAAAAATGATATTTCCAAATATATATTTTTGTTATGTACTAATCAGAATTACTTATATTATTTATTTTGTGTGGCAGTACTGGTGGACCAGGGATTGCCATCTGAATCGTGCGGAATTTTGTTCATTTAAAATCAAACATGATCTAAATTTTTTTAGCAAATAAGTTTTCCCATAATTTTTCACCTCTCATAATATGCTTACTCACGATCTTAAAGCATATATACAAGGAATCTAATATTTACTTCATGTGGCGTACAGCTAATTACTAACAAGAACAGTGCTGATGACGTCTTAATGACACAAACACGGTGTCCACTGCAATTTCGGCTTGTTTTCGATGCATATTTGATTTCTGTATTTAGACTTGAACGGTTTGCTGGAGATTCGATTTAATCAAATATCAAAATAATTGAAAAATCAATGAAGAATTCGTAAAACATTGAAAACATTTTTTTATCAAATTAAATATGCATGATTTTAACGTCATTAATAATCCACAAATTTACTGATGGATTGTGTAATAAATTAATGTTATTTCTAGAGCAATTTTTCCAATAGATTTGAAAGAATAAAGAACTATTATATTCCTCAAAACAATTTACGGAATAACCGAAATCGTAAAATTTAATAAAATGTAATGCAAAAATATTTGAATTTAAATTTAAATTAACTCTTAAACATCACACTACCCATAAATATACTTAAACGATGAAACACTAATTCTTTGATACGACCTATGAATTAAAGAAGATACCTGTGATTACTGACCTTCGTTTACTTTTACAGTGCTGTCAGCAATTCATCTTTAGATTTCTATAGGAACGTTTGACTTATAGTTTCACATTTTATATGAAGAAGATGAGAATGTAGCCTCTTCGATAGCTAGTGGTTAATGATCAAGCTACTAAATGTAAAGACCCAGGTTTGAGACCCAAAGGTGGTTGGCTTTTTATGTTTAGGGAAAAATTCATGTGATTGTTTTCTTCAGGGAGGGACGTAAAACTGAGGGTTGATAATGTAGGTGCAGATATTAAATTTTTTTCTTTTTTAATTTTTCAGTTTTACTATTTTAGAAACTGCTACAAGTTAAAATATGTATTAACGCTTAATGAGCTGTTTTCATAGTTTTCAAGTCAGTAAACATTGACATTATGTCTGGACTGTGGCATGAGGACTGTTCAAAGACCACACAATTCTGGTGCTTAGTCAATGTTTGACCAGTCTAATGGACCAATTACAGATTTAACGTTTGTGTCATAATTATTTAGGAACTATTAATACTATCATTATGATGGCTTCCCCAGATAGTATATAAGGCAGAGCATAACTTCTTTATAAGTAGTCTCCACAATAGGGGCTCTTAAAAAAATTGAAATATTAGTTCAGATAATTGTAAATTTAGAGCCAGAGCTACTAGGGTCTGATGTCCTTGAAGTCCTATCTAGAACACCACGACATCTGTTTTAGAGTTAGACTACAGCCTTTAAATGTGCAAAGTATCATAGACTTTATGGTATCACAAGGCAAGTGCCTAGGTATGTCGAAATCCAAATTAAGTTCATCCTAGGCTGCTATCATTATAATCCTGTTTTTTATAAGTATCTTCAATTTGAATTAATTAGTTATATAAATTGTTTAGCTTCCATCTTCCATTGGCTTATGTGAATACTTTTCAGTAAAGGTATAAATGAAACAAAAAGTTTTAACAGAAGTATTTTATTCTTTTAAATTTTTATAACATTTTTATTTTGTTTGTTTCAGTTTTTTTCTTATTTTCCTCACTTTTCGATACCACAGTAGTTTATTATAATAAAATAACTGTAAACATTCTACATACACACTCATTACAAATACATTATTAGTTAAACATACTTCTACAATTCATACATTATAAATTACTCAAACTATACTCTAAAGTGCATCAGAAATATTTTTTTTTTTTATTAATCAGCAAGCCACTGCAGGGTCCATGTAACGAACAACACGACGAATCTTTTATACGCAAGAGACACACATAATGTACTGACATACATGCACACAGAAATCAATCGAATCCATTATTCTTTAAGAATAAATAAACCTTTGAATTGGCAAAATGTTGAATAATTATTATTCAATCATAATAACGTGATAAAGTAGCAAATGTGCAAAAACAATATTTACAATATATATAGCTCTTTGTCATTATACATATATTTATATATTCAATTTTCTTGACAAAACTAATAGTCAAAAATAATAAACAAAAATATTAAATAAAGAGGACATATGAAATTATTTTATACATATTCCTTTAAATATGATACCCCTTCGGACTGAAGTATTTACTTAAATTAAATGATTCACGTTCTACGAATTGTAATAAGTTGTAATATTCAAGCTAGAAACACTGTTTAGTTTCGGAAGTGAAGAGTTTGTTTGCTAAATCAGGGGCAAACGTTCAAACTGCACGTTGTGCAATGTTCAACGTCTAATTTTCAAATGAACAAAAGGTTGATTTATAAAATGTCTTAAAAAAAATAATTTTGTACTTTTAGGTCTGAAATGCTTAGTTACTATTTTTTAAGAGATGGACGTGACTTCTGAGTTTCCCTTAATTAAACTGTTCTATTGCATTAATCTATAGTTATTTAAAAATTTTGTTGACCTTACAAATAAAATAGAAAAACAAAATTTTATAAAATCATATTACTAATACAATATACTTTTAATTATACAAAACATGATACATGATGTTGAGATTTTTTTTAATCTCAATTTTTTATAATACTACCTTGCCGCTGTAATCAAATTATTTTTTTTTTTGTTACGTAACTATATTACGTGTCTCTATTTCAGGCCATAACTTTGTTGAAGAATAATACTTTTTTGCTTTCAAGGAATTATGTCTTGTTGCCTTTTTTTTACAAAAACCCCCTTACATTTAAGATTAAAGAAATTTCGGACATTTAAAAATTTGCAAAATTATTTCCATAGGATTTTTATCCACTATGAAAATATAGTTTGAGATATTTTGTAAAGAATACTTATGGCTCTTGTTCATGTCTGTTTATAAGATTAATTGCACCCGGTAAAACTGGGTAAATTTCCACATTTCGTAGGGTATAAATGCAAAAAAAAATTTAAAAAGTTACAGCAGCAAGGTACATTTTTTAATTATTTACCATATTATAACCACATATACCTAATATTTGAAATTCAAATAAAGGAAACACAATTTCATCATAAATTTTTATAGAGGTAGTTTCAGAATATCCATGTAATTTCCATTCTTAGGTATAAATGGTCTTTTCTCACTAACAAGAATTGCAAAAACATATAAAAATAATTTAATGTCAACATAAATCTAATAATATAAAACGAAGGCCAAAAAAAATAATTTTTTTCCCAGGACGTGAAATTATGCTAAAACCTAACTACGAATAACCTACAATGAAATGGATAAAAATATACTTGTATTTTATTTACAGCAAAAATAAAATGTTTATGATTTTGTTACGTAGACTTGTTTACGGAATTGGTATTTGAGTGTGAACATTTTACTTTTTTCCACCTAATACAATAAGAAAATAATGCCCGAATCTCAATTTTTTTTTGCTCTTACTCTACGAACAAAATCAAATCAAATGATAAGACGACACTTACAGCTAAAAAATTCTTCACATGCCTATGCACTTTGGGTACCAAGTGTTCTTTTTTTGAACACAACTGGTGCTTTGGTTAATTTTATATCTAATGATCACATGTGCTTTGATTTTAAATACAAGATCATTTCTCATTCCAAAAGATAAGAATTACTTTTTAACAACTTCAAAAAATTCCTTGTATCCTTATAACCAAGAAACATAAGTAAACATTATATTAAAACTAAGTTTAATTATTACATACAAATAATAATTCTGGAAAAAGGCTAGTGCACTTAAATTTCCAGATTCTCAAAAAAGTATTCCTCTGTCAATTATATTCTCAAGATTTCGGGTGTTGTCTTTGTCTAGTCTGTGTGGAACTTTGGCTAAATGTATTTTAATTATTCTTTTTAATAATAAAACAATTATCTGATTGATGCGCTTTTGCACATTTAGTTTTTCTATTCACTTTAACTTCTCTGCTTAAAACCTGCAGGCCATTTTTTAAGGAAATACCAATTTGGGTATACACACTCGTAACTCATTAATTATCATTTTAAAACCCTCTTCATGGGAAGAATATACCTTTTTACATATCTTGTAATTATTCAATTTATCTTTCTTTTATTTAAATAACTGCAATACAAATACAAGTGCAATTCTAGTTTGGCCAAAAACTAGTAAGGTTTGTTTTACATTGCTTATCTGGGTCCATTGCTTAATTAAATATAACTTATGGTACAATAATCTAGCAAATCAATCGTAGTGAAGAGTTTCTTTTTGTGAAATATTTTAAATCAATTATTTGCATAGTACAAAAAAGCAGGTTCATAACCTAATCTTAAGTAAATGTTTAAGAATTAGCTTATAATCAATTTTAATTTAATTTTATTTTAGTGTGAGACAAAATAATAAAATGCTTTGCTGTACAATTGTAGCATGTTTAACTTTAAAGGTCCAATTCCTTTAAATTTTCTACAAATCATGTGTTTAGTTAAACTCTCCTTGTAATATTCATGGAAGTATGTCATAATGATAGCAGGTTCTAAAACTATGCTGACTAATTTCAGTTATAGAGATTCTATTTTATTTTGAAACGAATAGGCTAAAAAAGATTAGTATAGGTAGAAATAGCTAGACTTCTTACAAAGATTTCTTAGCTTTTTTTACTTGCCAGATCTACAAATTTGTGCTAGAATTCTTGTAAAGTTATGTTGCAGAAAAATAAAAAAAAAGTCTTGACTCAAAAGTCATTTTTAGTGTTTCGCTGGAAGACGAGTATTTTTAAAGGCAGATGCTAGGTCAAAGCGAAGCAAACAAATTTAAAAAACATAAGTTTTTAATTTTGTTTGGGGTTATTTATGTTTTCTAACTTAATCAACACAAATTATTTATATTTAGAAAGCTTGTTGGTAATATACAGAAAATTATAAAAGTGCTTTTCTCATAATATGGCCTCTTAAGCTTAATGTATAGGAAAATCATTGTTTTTAACATTCATATTTCTTAAACTCATCATTTATAAAATTGCTATACAAGTTGTGCCCTTTTTCAATTTATGTTCATCATACATAAATTATATAGTGAACTCTCTTCACAATTAGGTTTAGATAGATTAATGTTACCTTCATCCAACAGAGAATAAAGTTGTAAAAGTTTTGTTTAGAATAGTATAAACATAGTTTGAACATCCGTACTGTAACAGTCGAATGCTCCTACAATAAAGCATTAAATAAACATTGTGAGATAGGCAGTTAACGATGAGCTTACAGTCGGTGCGCAACTTTTTAATCTTAAAATTTAATGCATCCACCATCAAGTATTTTTAATTTTTTAATATCGTTGTGACATTTTTATTATTTTTTTTTAATTTTTTGTAATTGAATTTTTTATCGTTGAAAAGTAATTCCTTCTCGACAATCGGTTACAATTATAAAATAAAATTTACAGATTGAAGTAGAATTACTTATGTAATGTGCTTGAGTCGACTTTATTCTTAATCGTATTCTACGTAAGAACCAAAATATGCTACGTAACGTATTTTACATATATACAATTCAAAGACGACTGTATTATATTATAAAGCATGTAACTATGTACGCAATTCATGCTTTTATGAATATTACATTTAGAAAAAGTAGACTCGAAAACATGTTACAAATAAAGTAATTACAATAAGTTAACTGAATGCCATATGCTTCTGGAAAGTTCGTCCGCAATGAAAATTAAATAAAAAAAGACACAAACATACAACGGTACATCCAAAGGGTGTTTTTTATTAATATTCCCCTTTTTCGTGATAAAATAAAATATGAACATGCACACCAAAAAAGATGCATGATGAAACTTTTCATAAGAACATAATGGGTATTCGACGTTTAGTAACCGTATCGCGGAGTGATTTTTCGAATGAATTATTATTTTTTTTATCGTCTTAGACCCAAAGGCAAGGCTGAGATCGAGGTTTGTGCTCAGCACTTGCGGTTGTTATTGGCATAAGACCGGGTCGCCCCTTGGGAGCGTTCACCGCGTCGTAAACGATGGTTACGACTATTTACTTCACGAGCCTTATTGTTGCGGTCCAGGTAGCCACGTTTCAAAGACTGGCAAGCCTTCTGAAGCTGGATCTGAAAAACAGAATAAAAATAAGTATTTCGCTACACCTTTCTTTGCATGCAATTATGTGAATTCAAGCATATATATATATATATATATATAGATAAAAAATTTACAGAATAGCCTTAGAGTGGTTTGTGAATAAGGTAGTATGTCTATTGAAGGCAAAGGAAGTAGCAGTATCTGAAAAGCAAAATTGGTAATCTAGTGTATACCAGAAAGTAGATGTTTGTAGGAGGTTCGAAGGTTAGATGAAACTAAAACTGCATAAAAACTTTTGAATTTGTAAGTACAGAATGAGCCAACTGTATATGAATCCAAAAGAATTGATAGTGAAGGCTTTCAAGCTCCTGGACAGCACTAATAGTGCACGTACAAAAGTCAATGAATTGTCAACTCAATCCTTTAGGCAGCTAGTTCTATATGAAACACGTTTCCATGCTACTGCCACTCATAGGAAGCTATCTCTCATATTTGTTGATCCTTTTGGCTCATTGCTCCTTCAAACATAAAGCACTCAAAGTTAGCTTGAATCTGGCCTTGAAGTTGTTTCGTCCACTGTTTAAAGGCAACGTTTGAAAATTGTAGCCATTAGTAATTCGCAATTTGTTATTAGAACTAAAAAATGCAATGGGTGGTGGGTAGTACCACAATTTAAATTAAATATAAAATATTTTTCTTAACGTATAAGTTAGGCACTTATAACTTCCTGGTTATTGAGATTCGCATTTTAACTGTAAACGGTAGCAATATTGATTTTTCGTTGCTTATTTTAAAAGAAAATACAACATTTAAGCTTCCAGAAACAGTGTCTTGTTAAGCAATTTTGAAAGGTTGTTTAAAGGGATCTATTCATGAGAAGAAAGTTCCCTAACAGTGGCAAAACAACAGCATTTTAAGAGACTATACAGTTTTATTGAGATACATTTACCATTCAATAGTAAAGTCTGTGACTGTTTCTTTCGAAAAAAATGTAAATGGTTAACTAAATTATTGAGATACCATGCAATTTAATTGTGCAAATATACTAAATACTAAGTGGCAAACATAACAATGATAGCAATAACAGTGAATGAAAGAAAGAACAGTGTGTATGTGTATAAAAATAAAAGAACAAAAGCACAAAAAAATGCACATAGAGTAGCAAAATAAAACTGAAAGCAAAAAAAGCAATAAAAAGCAGTAAACATATAGCAAAGCGAAACACACTGTTATTAACTATCATTATTATCTTACCTTTTGCGCTTGTTTGTTTCGAAGACCTTGTCTCTCTTGGTTCCGGAAAGCTTCGACCCTGTTCCGCCGAGGTGCCTGCACTTCCACAATTTCTTCATCCACTACTTCAGTGTCTCTAAGCACCTCAACGTTACCACTAATACTATCACTATCACTTCCAGGTACGTTATTGTGCCGTCTTGCAACGAACATGGGATGAGAGTGCTGATGATACACACTCATACTAGGGTGTTCGATCAGCAGGTTTTCGAAGGGTGATGTCTCCAGCTGGATAGGCCCAGAGGAGGTGAAAATAGGAGGTGGAGTGATGAACCAGGACTCCTCCATGTTCGCACAGGGCAGTGAAGAGGAGGAATTTGACCTAGCAAATATATTGGGGACGTCGAGTAAGTCATCCAGCCTCTCATTGAGGCTTTCCTCCGATGGGGCCTCGGAGTTGCCCTCACTGTCCCTGTCGACCAGCACCCAGTCGTCATCCTCGGTAATCCTAGATGTTAAACGTGCCTCTTCGACCCTTTCCGCCGGTTGTTCACTTGTTGACCCCAATAGGTAGCTGACCAAGTTGCTGAACATTTTCTGCAATATTAAAGGTACCATTTAGAACCAAGGTTCACTTAAAAAACTAGAGTAAATAATGAACTCTAAATTAATTTTGAGTTACAATTTATGATATATATATTTGGGATATATTCGTTTGAATTATTGCAAAATCAATAATGCAAAAAGTTTTGACATTGTTGGCAGATTTGTTTTCATGGGTAACTATGAGAATAGTATGCTGTAAATTCAACAATTTGTATATTTTCGTCACTTATTTCATTTTTATCAGGGCGACGAAAATGACGTCACAACGGAAGCGTAAAATAAAAGGTTGCGATGCAAAAACATTAAATATCTTGAAAATTAAATGTCAAACCCAAAACAAATACCGCATTGTTTAAAGAAGAGCATCATTAAGTCCAATATTTTAGTATTTAGTGTTTAAGCAATTCTTATGTAAAATATTTAACTCTTTTTGATATAAATCTGTCAACTCTTACAGAAAATAGTTTTAGTGGTAACTGTGTTTAAGTGTTGTTGGTGCAAAATATTTGAATTACTTCTACTTGGTTCTATTTAGGTATCTTGTGCCACATTTGCAATTGTATGGTCAAGAAATTTTAGAAACTCTTGTACATAACATTTAACATTAGATTACAATAATATTCATACAATTGCTGCATTTTCTTGACACTAACTAACCCAAATCTTCAAAATTATAATTAATTCCAATTTTTACGAGAATTTTATGTAGGTATACCGAAATAAATGTTTTGTATGACCGTATTTTGGTCATTATTGAAATACTCGTATAGGCCCATCTTGTGGATAGGGTATGTAGTTACTTATACTTTTGTTGGTTACGTATTTAGTATTTAAATGTTGAAAAGTTAATTATAATATACAAGTGTAAATTAATAGAAACGAAAAGTCAGTGACAGAAGTGAAATGCCAATTGTTTTGCAGGTAACTCCAAAGCATTGCCGACAAAATATGGACTTTAATTTATAGTATTACAGGCTAGCACTACAAAACGTGCTATATTTTAGTATCCAAAATTAAATACAAGTTACTGTAGAATTAAAATTTTTCCAGTTAAATCTTGAATCTCATCGCAATAATTTTAATCGAATTCGTTTTATTGTCATTTTTGTGAAAATTTTACATCCCTCTACGGCAATCCCTTTTTTGGAGTGACTTCCTGAACTGCCTATAACAGAGAGATTATTTTTATTTTGAACAGCGATGATGGTAGTGTGCGTGAAAAGATTTTTTTGTTACAAGATAATATACCTATAGATAAAAATGTTATTTTATACGATGAAATCTCTTGGCTATGAAGAACGCTGCGTATCTGTTGTACGTAACTGCATCAGAAACAGAACAAACATTTATTTAACTATTTATATAGAAATTAATTCACCGCGTCCTATACAATCAGCTGATCGGCTGTTGCTGTTCCAGTCAATCCACATATCGCTGAAGTAGAAGCGAAATTCCAAGAAATGCAAATGGTAAAATTTAATTGGCATTGCAGGCGTTTTAGTGTAATTTTATTAATTAAGTGGCATGAAATTGATTTTACATTGATTACATACCTTACGTCATTTCGCTAAGCTGCCTCTTATTTCGATTTTTGGTCACACAAGCATTGCTTTTTCTAAATAAATACATTAAGTATATAATTTTTTCCAATCTAAACCATCTGTGACTAAGTATAGTTTGTTTTTTATTTCCCATTAACGTTAAAATAAAACTCGTTATAGGCAGAAACGGAATTGAAATATAACGGTAGATATATTTCATATAAAACCGTATAGCCGATGCTGCTTCAATTGTGCCAGCGCCATTATTTCACTGCCTATTTGTATTTATTATCAGACTAGAAACAAAGACGCTATTAACTGTACAAAAGCACGGCACTTTTTTGTCAGATAAAATAATGGCGGAAATGAAACCATATTATGCAAATTGTAAATAGTAACGCCTGGTTACACAACCACAAACTCTGACACGACAAAACACATGCAAATGTGACAGTACACTATAATTGCAATCATTTGAAAGCTTCACAATTAAATAATCTGTACGCATACCAGCGCTAAATTTGGAATAGTTTCGAAATCATTTGAATAAGAGAGTTAATGATAGTACATCATAGAACATGGTTAGTTTTCCTTTCGTACCAAACACAATAAAAGCCAAGCATAACTTACCTACTTAAAATTTTCAGATTTTTAAAGCCAATAGGACTTTCAACCTTCCGTGTTTTGTCTTTAGGGTCTTTTAGTGTACTTTTATCGAATTCGGAAAGGTTTTGAGTTTTAAATCGATTGGGGGGGAATAGATCTAACATTTAAAAAGGTTCACGAAAGATGATTTCCAGGACTGTATTAATAAGTAGCATCAACGTTGGAATAATTGTGTGGCAAGTCAAGGGAAGTACTTTGAAGAGATTTAAATGATATTTGTAATTTAATTAATTTTTTTTATTCGCCCATTCACCATATTATTTGAACATATTTGTTAAACGAAAATTACACTTTTGTGTAAATAAATAAATATTTAATGACGGCAATGACCGGTTAATTGTAACAACAGTGAACACTGCGATACACCCCTTAATGCGCCGTGACCGTAAGGTAACATACGTATTAGAAACAAAAACGTATCATATGAATATAACTGACTGACATATGACAAACGAGTGGAACAGTTAAATACTGGTAGGAGCAGTGCTTCTGAAATCTTAAATAAAAACACTGTGTCAACTGCAAAAGTCAGTTTATTTCCAATATTTTGAGATGTGCTTGTGTGCATGGAAATTTACAAACCAGCCAAGTCGAATAATTATAGAAACCAAATATAT